>JABASD010006169.1:0-10726 GCA_019776165.1 Pogonognathellus flavescens
GTTGGGTTGGGTTGGCCATACAATTCTAGCACTGGGTTTTGGGTTGGGTTGGGTCGGGCTCTTAATGGGTCGGAAAAAGCCAACCCAATCCGGCCTCTAATGCTTATCATTGTTCCTTTCATCAAATAATGCATTAACAAATATATTTTACTAGAGAAAAGCCCTTTGCTACGCAAAACGCTCTTACCCCAGACGGGGGAAACTAACTTATCAGACGAATAAAATTTAATAGTTTTCATTTACAGAGAGGAAGCTGTGTCAGGGGTGTGGATGATCTTTAACCAAAGCAATAGTATTGATTGGATTGTTTTAAGGGAAGAAGGCGATATAATTATCTCCCAATCTACATTGACACTTGACCCTAGACAGGACACAGAAAATTTGTTAACTTACCTTCAGCCAACTTCTTCAGCCAGGTTAAACTTGCATGCATTATTGATCAACATTAAATTCATGTTATCAGAAATTATATATAAATTATAAATTTATAATTATAAAGAATACTTAAAGAATCGCCTTTTATTTATTTAGTTTAAAATTGTTTTCATTTTTTATACTCAAACATTTTTGTAGGAACAGTTTTTTACGCAAACTTGTCACTGTAAATTATTTGATTCCGTCAAAAGTTGTTTAAAATAGAGTTTACAATTTACATTTATCTTTGTGTCAGGTTATTTGCGATGTTTGTGCAACCTCCAAGCTATTATGGAAAGAATATATTTCTGACTCCGCTCAAGAGTACAGTTTGGTGCTGCATTGTATTTTCTTTCGTTTTGCTGGTAATTGTGGTAAAAATGGTACTAAATATCAATTTGCGTTTTCATTCGATTTTTGAAACTATAATTTTTCCTGATGTTTCCTTCTGGGGAGTTGGTACTCTTTGCCAGCAAGGTAAATCTTTAAACCAACGCAAGATGATTACACATTTTTTATATTTCAATGTCTACTCGATATAAAACGCTGAAATAATCTAAAAAATTATCTTGGATCTGTAGGCTATTGGAGAAAGTTTCCGTCCTCTACTTCTATACGAATTATTGTTTTAATAACATCAACCTCGGGAATGGTGTACTACATTGCTTACTGTGCAACTTTCTGCAGCTCTTTATCTGTGCGGAAAAATCCAATTCAAACCACAACCGGTCTTCAAAATAGTCATTTGAAAATTTTGGCCGACGATGCAAATATTCAATCTTTGTACATGTTTGAAGTTGGTAACTTTTACTGTGTAATTATTTTTAAATATTTCTAAGCATGAAGATAAAAAATCAAAACCATTAATTGCAGAATTGGTTGGGAAATAATCTTCAAATGAACAACAAGACGCATTCTCTGCAGAAAATATTTGTATCTCTTACTGAAGGAGTTTCCAAAGTTTTAAATTCTGCCTCTGCTTTTCTTGGATTTACGGACGCTTTTGTGGCTGCGGCGAGAGATATGTTCGGACAGGCAGACAAACGTTTATGTAACACTGTGTATTTTCTACCGATTTCGAAAATACACTACAAGAGTTCAATGATTGTCAAAAAATATTCACCATTCACGGAATTTTTCAATCATAAGTAAGTAGAAGTAGAAAGTATTATTCAAAAATTCTATATTTTATTTTAAACCAGATGCCTGGCTTTTTTCATGGTGTAATTTTTTGAAAATTGTGATTTGTACCTGTTTATGCAGAATTATCGTAATGAAGCAAACAGGCTTGAACAATTTTTTGGAAAAAAATTACACAAAATTTGTGAATCCGTTATGTTCGGCGAAAAGATCAATATTGACATCATCTTTAGAAGAC
Organism: Pogonognathellus flavescens; assembly: GCA_019776165.1. Classification (NCBI taxonomy): domain Eukaryota; kingdom Metazoa; phylum Arthropoda; class Collembola; order Entomobryomorpha; family Tomoceridae; genus Pogonognathellus; species Pogonognathellus flavescens. The sequence continues at coordinate 1,793 of JABASD010006169.1, forward strand.
GAAATTGCTTTAGGTCTAGCTGATTTGATCACCATATTCCGCTTTCTTGCTGGTGGATTCACAATTGCGCTTTGTATTCTCTTCTTAGAGAAAATAAGTTTCTCGCCCATCTTAACAAAGACAAAGCAGTATTCTTGAAATAATATATTAATTTGCAAATATTGATAACGATTAAAATTAGTCATTAATTCGTATAACTTACCTTCATGTAATTTTCACATGTGTCTCTTTTGGTTGTAATTATATTTTGTCAGATGGTTTTGACTTTTGAGTCCAACGAATGGAAAATATGTCATTTTAATTTACTTATACCTTCTTTAAAGTAATACATGACTTTGAATTATCCCAAAGCGAAAAACTCCGTTAATAAATCTTGTGTTCGTTTTTAAATCAATTAAATGCGCAAAATTCTCCAATGGGATAGTTAAATGTATCAGACCAATAAAGAAAACTGTTGACATTTTAACTTACATCTTCAAAATATTGTAGTCATCTTTTTTATGCATAGTATGAGAGATCATGAAATTATAACGAAGGCAATATGCAGGATGCAATTTTATTTTTCATTCTTTTGTAACTTAGCCAGGCAAAACTTAATTTTTGTTTGTCAATACATTTTCCTGTTTATTCTTTAATTTGCATGTTGAAGGATGAATCACCATGTTCAGCATTCCATTTTAATTTGCTTCCACTAACACCTTTACCATCCTGTTCATATTTTAATTTATGTGTGGCTCCGCCTATTCCAGCCTGTTTTGAGCGGATATCTAATTCTCTCTTTTTAATAGTGTGTCCATTTTCTTTACCACTGTCCTGGACATTGATGGATGAAACATAAACGGTTTTCGCTTCAAGATCTTGTTGAAGTGGGATGGCGTCTGAGAACATCAATTATACACTTATTTAATTTTATATTGTTTCGAACGGCAATTTTAATCGCAGTGTCTCTTACAAAGCTATTCTACTCTACAGACTGATACAATTTAAATTTATTGTACTATGTCGCCTTATTTTATTTAACAAATGGAAAACTTTTATCTGTAGCTGATATAAAACTTTATTTTATCTGTTTCCATTTATGAAGTTTAAAGAATTTAGTATTAAATTGTTTGATTTTATGTTACTACTGCTTATTGCAACTAAATTTACTTACTTGATGTAAGTACCATGAAGGCTCCAAGCAGAAGTAGTACAACGTACATTTTCAGCATTATTTTATTATAATACAATATATATTTTCCAATTATTGTACACTAGGATCGAAAACCTCAAATATAAATGATATCAAACAACTTACAATTGATAGTAGCAGACTGGCATAAGTAATCGAAGAAATTTTACTTTAGATATATGTGACGTGGAATTTCAAATGGGGAGTTTCAATAAAGCCGTTGTGGTGGTTTAATTGAGTCAGTGCTACCGCAGTTAAAAATCTCTACCACTTCCTTATTGGAAAATTTATTGACTTCCAAAAAATTAACTTTAATGGCGATATAACTCATACATAATAAACTGTGTAGGTATACTACAATTGTATTATGATTAAACAGACACTATACAACATTTTTATTAAAGAAAGATAAATATTTAAAAAAATTAAAATTAGTCTCAAACTATAGCGCTGTTTCTGTTGCACATGAAATGTGTGGAAATAAAAAAGCAAGTGATAATTAGGTATGTATATAAACTCAACGTTGTTTTTTACATTTCCAAAACAATATATGAATAATTTTAAATCCTTGTAATGCTATAATATTGGCCAAAGGTAATAGGCAATATTGCACAAATAAATATTATCTAAACTTACCTATACTTGAAATGATTATAGTGACGTTGCATTTAGAAAGTACATTAAAAATATAATTTCGGTACCTATACTACCTACTATACCTAGAATGTAGAATATGGTACCGATAATAATTGTTTATTACCTATTGATTCAATATTGTTGCGAAAAATATGGTAAATGCTGGATAAATTATTCTGTTTTATAATCACGATGCAAGTAATTTTGCAAAAATAAAGTTATTTATTGAAGGACAATTTTAATTACAATCGAGTGAATTTTATGTTTATGGAAAAGAAGAAATACCTGCAATTAATTGACACGCGGTCAGAAAATAACGTGAAGAGATTTTATTATTGTCCCGATTGTCTCACATAATACGGACTCGAATCTTAATAGGCTTCATTTTATTTAATCAGAGAATCATATACCACTGCCAGGTAAATAAAATATGATTATAATACACATTGTCGTTTAAAGATTGAAATATCCGTGGAGGCCATTTTGCTGGTTACGGTGCTGGATAACAACCTGTAATTGTAAGCAAGAAAATAAATAATCGATAAACTATGAAATTAATAATTAATAATTTTATGTGAATGTGAAATTAATAATTTTTGTCCCAATAATGATTCCGAGGACGAATATAACTCACCTGAGTTGTTCTCATATTAGGAATTCCACTGACGTATTCTTCTAATGTCGCAACAGGTCGATCTTCTGTGATACCCGAGGAGCCCCTTACATTGGTGGGTTTAGTGTAAGGTGCTCTGTCAAATGGATAACCCATAGGTTTAGAGTCTGGATATTTTTTACCATGAACCCCACAGTGAACATGAGCTGGGTTGCATTTTTCATTTTCGGGAACGTAATTTTCTTTTCTGAGTCCGGGATCATTTTGAACTAAGTCTTCTACTCCGTTTGTAACCATTAATAACAAATCAAACACCATTCCATTTTCTGTTCCCTTTGGAAGTAGAAGATGATGTGGAAATCCACAATCGCAAACTGTTCGTGTTTCATGGCCTTGTTGCATTTCTAATCGTAATTCTTCAATAGATTTTGGCCAATCTGCAGTCAGTGTTGAATCAATTGAACTTCTCGTCAAAACGCTTCCTCCAGAAGGTACTGAAATATATTTTTTAACGTTTTATTGTTTTAGCTTTTAATTTTGATAATTTGTTTAATTTATTCAGCAATTGTTTGCAGTTTATTTTGCTTTTAATTTCAATATTGTATTTGGGTAATAAATAGTTTGGTACCATTGACTTGGAAAGAATCCAAGGTGAAGAAAAGAGGTGTCTGTTCCGACATGGAATATCTTTCATTTTGTCGGGCGCCTTTGAATCGAGGAGCCATGAATACTCTAATTGTAGCCAATGTTGATTGAGGACGAGTATTTTCCTGAATAAAAATCCATGTGAAAGTTTTTAAAATATTCTTTTACTAATAAAAATTAATTATAGGCTTGTTAGTTGTAAAAGTTTGTAATTGAATACTTACCAATTCAATTTGGTAAGTAAATTCTTCATGGTCCAAATGTTTAGAGCAAATGTTAATATTTTCCGGTCGACTGGCATTTCTAACGTTGAAATCAAGACCACCTTGCAAATTAAATCTGCGCATATTCCAGAATGTTTGCAAAACATTAGACGGTCCGCTTACACTTCGTCCTCGGTCTGAATCGGGAATCACACGAACACTACTCACCCTCATTCCTTCAAAGGTTAATGGAAGTTCCCCCTGACATATTTTAAATTCATCTTTACTGTTGTTAAATCCGATACCTTCTTCACGATGAACATTATATTTCAAAAATTAAATTCTGAGTAAAAATTATTGTACTTACGCCGACAGGAGCGTAAGGTCGTAAATGGCTGATTTTGTAACTTTGAAAAACCAAGTCTATATATTGATGCCAACGATAAAAAACAGTATCCCTCATGGCTGTTGCAGCGTCTCCCATTACACCTTCAATACCCTAAAGATAGCAAAATGTAAAAATACAAAATACAAAAAATAAATGCAAAAAAGACTAGAGAAAAGATTCCTTACTGCTCGAGATCTCGTGTCTATATTGGCGAGGATCCAATGAGCCTGATTGTGAAATCCATCCATTCCATAATGCCCTGGATCAACCGAGAAATTTGAAGCTTCCGATAATTCACCTAAAAGATCAATGTGGTCTTCTCCTCGAATATCTATAACTCTTCCTTGCTAGAAAGGCAAAATAAATTATTACAATATGAAGAAGCCATTGATATAAAAAATTCTTCAGGGTGTTTTAAAAATAAAATTTTGTATGAAAATACTTTCACAGCGGTTCCTTGTTGAATGGATTGTACGACTCTATCTCTGCTGATGGTCACATTCAATAGCTCGGCCAATAGAGTAGTGTTCAAATTTTCCTGCAATAAGCAGAACCGTATTTAATTTTTTAATAACTATTTAATACAATTGTTTTGAAATGTATTTGAAACTTAATGGTAAAAAATTGGAATTATTTAATATTTTTACGGATAATCGTCTGAAGGGTCCCCTAGGTGCCCAAGGAAGTCTGGAAATTCCATCGACTAAATTGGAAACGTAACCCTCTTCAAGAACAGTGTCTACTTGCAAGTCCAAAGGAACTGGAGGTTCCATGCCATTTGAGAGACGCTCAGCTGTGTATCTAATCAATCAGAAAAAATCAAATGATATATATTTTATGCATGTTTTTTAATTTTCATCACTAAACGAAGTAGGCGGGGCTAAAGAGGGAAATTGAGTGAGTAGGGGGTGGAGCTAGTCTGGGGAAATGAAATCTAGACAAGCCCCGCTCCCAAAGGCGGTGGGGTGTTTCCAGGGAAATTTTTCGAGTTATTTCGTCAATTTTTAGAACAAGTATTGAAAATTTTATTGAAAATGTATTTTACGTCACTATTTTGAAATGCTATTTGTAAAAGTTGCTATAATTTCTCATTTGTACAACCAATTTCAAAAGTAAAAATTACCTGGCCATCATTTCATGATGGAAGAAGTAAAAGAATTCTCCTCTGCGATCTATTCCTTCAGTGCTGTTGATGGGATAGAGCAAATGCCAATTCCAATGATGAGCATTTAACTGATTGTCTTCACGGAAATACCAAAGTTGATTTTCCATTCCATTTACAGCTCCAAAACGTTCGTCATTAAAAACGCATTGCTAAGTTCAAAATTATAAGATTAACATAAATTGTTTGGTTCGTACGAAAATGAAGAAAAGAGAAGGTTTGGGTAATAACCTGTTCAGTTGTATTTTGTTGTAGGAGGACTGATGGGAAAAAAGTTGTTGGAAATAATTCAATTGCACTCGGTCTGTCAAGATTCAAACTATCGGGTGTTCTTTTTAGCTGGGCTGTGATGAATGAGGTGTACCAAACTTTTGGATGAATATCCGGACTTTGCTTGAAAAACTCGGCAAGACTCAAAATACTATTCAAATCATTCTGGTCTGTAAAAATGCAATATTTTTTAATGATTAATGAATTTCCGTAAATATGTATTACAAAAAAAATAGAAATCACTAAAGTAAGAATAAATCATAGTAAACGGATATATAATGTCAATAATGTGTATCACAGAAAATATAATCAATATCAATTATTCCTTTGGTTTGAACGGATTATACTTCTTGAGTTATGAGTTTGAATGACTGAAAGACAGGTTGGGGTCTGCTCGCATAAATGTATCTAATAATACATGCGATACATTAATAATACACCGATTGAAAATGGTGTATGAATAACCATCGTAATTTTGAAATATTTAAAATAGTGGAAATTAAAGGCTAACTGTTACAAAATATTTGAATTTCACTGTGATTTCAAAAACCAATACGCAGTGTCGCTTTCGAAAAAAATGCCGCATGGTCTATTAATAAAATGACCGTTACTCTTTAACCCTGAGTAGTCAACGGACCGATTGACCCCATGAAAAGACGATACGACGTGCAATCGCATAAGTGCATTCGTGATACATTAATACATTTTGATACAAATATTTGTTTCAAAGATTTATACTTTTCTAAAATATTAATTGTCATTTTTCAAATGATGCATTTACACATTCGGTATTGAGACACAAATAAATATTTTTATAAATATGAGACAGAAACATTTTTTGCACTTCTGTCTTCAAATGAATACGTGGGTCAAATATACGTCTTTACAAATTTTGTTTCACAAAGTACTTTGAGAGCAGTTTTATATTTTTCTTAGCAGTTACTAGTTTGTTACCTATACGTTTGTACTCTGTATTGCTTTTATAAAAAATTGTAGTTTCTTCCAATATTTTTGTACTAACAAAATTAATATATGGACTAAAACTAAAACCAAGGCCACTCTATACTTAAAAATATAATTTTAAATTGTTAGCTCCACAATACTGTTTTTTTATGTTTGTCAAATTAAAATTAATTGAGTCAAATTCCACTGTTTCTGCTTTATTTCATTACAGTAGTAATACCTGGAATGAATGAATGAAACTTACCGTCATATAATTGTTGGAGGGTTTGACTAGCTGTTCTGTGATTAGGATTATAACTGTTAAAAAATGAACCCCTTGGACATTGTGCGGAAATGGATGACAGATTATATCTTTCGAAACCAGTTGGAGTTGACGTAGGAGCATCATAGGGAGAAGTTGTAAACAGATTCAAATATCGTTCACTTAAACTTTGCTGCTGTCGTTGTTGCTGCTGAGGCTGTAATTGTCTGTGAAATTGTGGCTGTCGCTGTTGAGACTGTTGTTGTCGCTGTTGAGACTGTTGTTGTGGCTGCCGAAATTGTGTTTGTTGTTGAGGTTGGGACTGAAATTGAGTTTGTTGTTGAGGTTGGTTCTGAAATTGGGGTTGCTGTTGAGGTTGGGGTAGAGAACGGGGTTGCTGTTGAGGTTGGGGCTGAGAACGGGGTTGCTGTTGAGGTTGGGGTTGAAATTGCGTTTGTTGCTGAAGTTGAGGCTGAAATTGGGGTTGCTGTTGAGGTTGGGGCTGAAATTGGTGTTGCTGTTGAGGTTGGGGCTGAAATTGGAGTTGCTGTTGAGGTTGGGACTGAAATTGGAATTGTTGTTGAGGTTGGGGTTGAAATTGGGCTTGTGGTTGAGGTTGGGGTTGAAATTGCGTTTGTTGTTGAGGTTGGGGCTGAAATTGGGTTTGTTGTTGAGGTTGGGGCTGAAATTGGGTTTGTTGTTGAAATTGAGGTTGGGGCTGAAATTGGGCTTGTTGTTGAAGTTGAGGTTGGCGTTGAAATTGAGCTTGTTGTTGAAGTTGAGGTTGGGGTTGAAATTGAGCTTGTTGTTGAAGTTGAGGTTGGGGCTGAAGTTGGGCCTGTTGTTGAAATTGAGGTTGGGGCTGAAATTGGGCTTGTTGTTGAAGTTGAGGTTGAAATTGGGCTTGTTGTTGAAGTTGGGGTTGAATTTGGGGTTGAAATTGAGTCTGTTGCTGAGGTTGGGGTTGAAATTGCGTTTGTTGTTGAATTTGGGGCTGCAATTGTATTTGCTGTTGAGGTTGGGGTTGAAACGGATTTTGTTGTTGAGACCGAGGTTGTGGTTGAAATTGTGTTTCTATTTGAAATTGAGGTTGGGGTTGAAATTGTGTTTGCTGCTGTGGGTCACAATTTCCATAATTTGAAAAGAAAATTAGTAACACACTAATAATCCCAGAAGCACTTAAATTGCCCATTGATTTCATTTTCAAAATCGTATTATTGAACTAAAACCACTAATACCGTCTTCAACGTTTCCTTTTAATTTTCTAAACTGACAATTTAATTTTGTCAGAAAGAATATTAAATTTTTATTATGCCACAACAAACTATGCCACAAAGAGCAGCAGCGTGCCACTACTGCTATACTGGCACGGTCGACTTATAATTATTTTGTTTTGTTCCTTTCTTTCCATACACTTTAGAATGTAAGAATGCAATTAATCGTATCATGTATTGTTTGTATCAAGGGTGTGTCATCATTATCATGTGAAAAGTAGACCCAAAGCTTCTGCCTCCAGATCACACTTGCAGTTATATCTGTGCATATCATTTGAGATATAGGTGCCTTTACGTCACCTTCGTTACAAATGCAGTCCAAAAAAATGTGAGCAAGACAACAAAAAACGATTCTTGGAATCTCCAGTTTCCTCACTACTCTTCACTTGATATTTTCAGTGCTTATATTATAGTCAATGATGATATCCTTTAAATCAATCTACCTTAACTACTTACAATGCACAGAAAATTGTTTCGCATTAAGACAAGTCCTAGGCGCGTAACTAGGATTTCCATTTGGTAGGGTCACAAAAGTTCGGGGTGTCACAAAGAGTAAAAAATTGGATTTTTGCAGCCTTCTGCCGTAAATAACCTATTTTTTGAGCAATTTGGGTGAGGGGATGTCACGGGCACCCCGTGACCCCCCTCTAGATACGCCCTTGAGTCCTACACCCCTGACACTACAAAAATGTACGATACATCAAAACGAAAACAACGACAAAACTGTTTAAATCGTAATGGTTATTCCAATTCGAAATATATACAACTTCAAAAATTAATTTCATCCTTTTCTTCACAGTTTATTGAAACAGGTGAGGTACAAGAAAACTCACCACCACTAAAGGCAAGGAAGGTACATGCAAAGGCAGCGTACTAATAATGCTAGTTTTTCCATTCAACGACAATGAAACTCTTGAATATTTTAAATAAAAGTTTTAGTGAATGTAGAATAGTATTGGTACACCTAATATTGATAGCCTTATTCTTAAGGCAACTTCCTATAATATTATTATGACCAACATTTTATTCTGTTGTATTAGTTGTATAGTTGACCAGCTTGAAGCCTTGAAAGCAAACTGGATTTGGTTGCATGCAAAATTAGAGCATAGCTAGCCAAAAAGTGAGTGGCTTTGGTATGCTTGAATAGCGGCATAAATACTATCATTTATACTTCAATTACTACCTACTCATATACAATACCTATACTATACTCCTATATAGAATACGGCTCACTATGTCAAGATGCAAATGAGAAATAATTGCTCTAAGCCACTAAAGAATACGAAGCCTCCTCTAATGGCCATAAACATTTATGCGCCTTCCGGGGCCTAACATTGCATTTAAGCTAAACACACGTCTTCTGCCACA
>JABASD010006170.1:0-10723 GCA_019776165.1 Pogonognathellus flavescens
TGTTATGCACGCATAATGTAGTGGCAAGGTCGAAAAATGTTGGATAAAAAATTCAGAACAATTGATTCATGTTTAAGGCTTGAAGTATAAGGTCAAGTGATATTGTAAGTTTGAACATCAGTCCATCGGCCTGGGCCGATGAGTCCATTGGCGGAATCAGCCATCGGACGCTGACATATACAAATGAATCTGGAATCCCAGATTCGTGGTCGCAATTTACTACGACTATCAATAAATACAGCACTGTAAAATAAAACTAACACAACTACTGAATTGTAGAAAAATGAAGCTGTGAAGAGCTTTTGCGATATCTTTTTGCAATAATACACAATTTCGCACGAACACAAATCTGCAACTGTTGATTAGGTAGACAAAACATATTAGTTTTGATCTGTGGGCTCCACATAAGAAAGCTTTGACAAAAATATTATAAAATGGACTTTTTTCGCGTTAATTTTTGTTTGTTAAATCGCGCCTAAAAAATTTATTTCAGGTGTGCGAATTTTGGCGACATTTCACAGAAATGAACTTGTGCATAATATAGCTGTAAAGTTTTTCTGAAGGAAAAATTCATGACTATATTCAAAATTTTATTCAAGTATAATTCTGAACATTTATTAATTTATTAATGAGACTTCAGACAATGTGATTTTTTGAATGTGACATCTGAGTTTGTAAAATTTGTATACTGCCATTAAAAATTCAATCAGGTACGCAAGGACTGAGATACCAGTGCCGGTAATGAGAATGTAGAAAATAGTTATTATATTTGAATTAAACAGACTCAAGGGAATTGGTCCAGTTTCCATGCAATATTTGCACTTCGTGAAATTCATTTTTGAAGAAAATGATTCCCACTGGGCATAAATTCCAGATTGTAGAACATTATATAGCTGATTGATATAATAGTTCATTACTAATTCACATCCGTTTCTAAAATCGAATGACACACCTACTGTACGCTGTAGATAACTTTCATGTAGCTTTCCGATATACAATTTCCGTTTAGGAATTATTCGGTTTCCATTTACACTCCAATGTGATTCGTTCAAAAATCTGTCTATTTGACTTCTCTTGTCAAAATAAATTGAATTTTGACACTCCGAAATCCATTGCTGTGGCGTTACAAATGGAAACCCTACGTAATATTTGTGGTTTTCATAAACTGTTTTCCTCACAGTGTCATTAAGAATATTAATCGTCATTGGTATGACGAACTCATTTCTGAAATAATTAATATTATGCCACCATTTACAAAGGGAAATGTTATTGCAACTTTGAAAAGCTTGTTTTATTTTACTGTCCGTTTCCTTTGATATTTGGTCTCTCATTTCAAACCAATCAGAGCAGCTATTGGCATAATAAACAAGATACTCATCTTCGTTTCCTGTGTGATTCATGCGACAGTAGTGATGATTCAATGCATGAGCCGTTGGTTCTTCCATGGTATTTCCCATACCTTCGAGTACACTAAATGACTCTATATTCCTCTTGGCCACATCATTTAGAGAATTGATTTTCAAGAACTGCTTTTCATTGGTTAAATCTACGATGACAATTCCCTTGTATCCGTTTGTTAAAATTATTGCCATCGCTAAAAATGTCCCAGTGATGATTCTTAACCAAAGTTGTTTACTCAGATGTCTGGGCAAAGAATAGCTTATTTCCAGAAGGTAAGCGTAGCAAACTAATACAAAAGGAACATATAATGTTCGGTTTCTGAAATAAAGCGCAGTGTGCAAGGTGACTGTGACAGAAGTAAATGAGACGATGAGACCAATCCACAAAGAAAATTGAAATGGCAGTATATATGCTTCAAAAGAGATTGGGTCACCATTCAAAGAAGTACAAGACACAAAACTAATTGGATCCGTCATTATTGGAGTAGTGACTAAATAAGGCGAATAAATGGTTTCTGTCAACGCCTGCATTAACTCAATGTTGCCAAAAGTTATATGTAGTTTCCGTTTCTTCCCATATTCAATGGAATGCGTAACACCCGTGCTACAGAATATTTTAGATGATAAATTTATGGCCTTGGATAATATTAATGACATTATAATTAAACGACTTGATGGATAATATCTACTTTTGGGTTGATTTCTAAATGTCAAAGACGATATTAAACATTTGGTAGAGTCTCCAGATTCTTTAGATTTAAATTCTGCATCATTTTCAATAATTTTTTGTAATGCCAATTTTTTAAACATTTTCATACGCCCTGACACAGAGCTTGTTAATAATTCTTTGCTATATTTTAAACATGCAGTGTAATTGTAGCTACAAAATTCTTTCCAGTCAGTAAAAATTGTATCAAATCGGACAAGAAAAAATACAAAATGATAATTGTCATTCTGAATGTGAATAAATTGAAAAATTTGATATGCAAAAAACAAATTAGAGTTATCGCGTTCAGAACGGTGGGTGCTTAGCTTCTGTAAAAAGTGTGTTAGTGTAGAGACAGGGTCTTTGGCATTGTTTTCATTTTCCAACAGAATGTGAACTGTCGTGTATTGTGCGTGGTTGTATGTTTGTTTGTCAGAAAGTTTTTTGTCAAATTTATACAAGCCTTTACTTTCCCATGTAGGTGGATTTAAGCTGTTGACAATGTATTCAGTGAAAAAAAGTTGAATTATACTGGTTGGATCGATATGCACTAAAATGTGAGCCACACAATTAAAGCGAGAGTATAAGCGCGGTGATGAGAGACGTCCATTTAGTAAACGCTCACGAGAATCACATCCCAGAGGTGCCATCAACCATGGTTGCCGAATCTTTGTTTCCTGGAACTTTATTTCTGAACAATTAAACGCTTTATGAAAATACTTTTCGAGATTGTCCATACGTGTGTAGCTAAAAGGAATGTGTAAATTTTTAAGAAGCGTGTGTGTTGATAATTCTTCCAACATTCCTTTTTGAGAAGAACTTTTGTAAAACATGAAATTTAAATGACAATCTTTTTCTAACTCTGCTATTTCCTTCAATATGTTGGCGTATGTAATATTTACTGAAACTATTGTTACAAACACCAATTTGAGTAATGGTACAAATTTCAGTGAGAAAGACATTGCAGCAACTGAAAAATATAATTTTTGGAAAATATTGTTTAGAAAGTAAATTTATAATTTTTCACCGGTTTTAAATCTTGAAAGGTGTAAGTTTTAAACAAATATGAAACTTTGAAGTTTGAAAAATTTCCTTCTTTATCTATATCGAAACGTTTACAAATATATTCACTAGAAAATGTTTCCCTTCATGCTATATCTGTATTTTCTGAACGCAACTTGACAAAAATAAAATAAATATTGATAAACTATATTTGAATAGTCAACTGCCACTCACAAATTGATATTCAAATTGATATTCAACAACACTTACAAAAAAAATATTTCACCATACGATAATCGATATAAACGATTGACATTGAATGTTGTTTCCATTAATAACTTGAGTTAATATTGCAAAATAACAAATATTGACAGCGGACTTGCATGCAAATGCAAGCTTTTATTCAGCGTAACTACTACCAAAAGACTCCGGGTATATCAGTTCCACCCCCATACTGCTTGAAATAAGGAAACAATAATTTAATCAATGATTTAATGCTTTCACATGACTAACGTTTAACCTGTTTTACATTATCGCATGTTCCTTGTTTGCACATTTTTCGTACATTAACAAGTGTAGTTTTTCCGTACATTTCTATTTAGTTTGGTTATAAAATAGAAGTTTAGTTTATATTAACAGTTTATGAAAAATGTTGAAAAATGTGTTTTAAGTTAAGTACCTTAGGGCACTTCTTTATTTGTTGTTGCATGAGGAAGTGTTTTCAAGAAGTGTGATTTATTATTAATCATTTTTAACTAGCAAGTGTTTATTGATTTGGGCCAAAAGGGCAAAAGCTTCTGTATCGGCCATGAAAATTGACATTGACATGAACAAGCCCTTTGACTGAAAACATAGGTACCGAACACGACAAGAAGAAAGATAAGTTTGGTGCGGTTTTGTAGCATTTATTTAGGATTTGGTTTGTCTTGTTATTGTTAATTCCAAATATAAATTGTTTAAGTGAAAAAAAATTGAAAGGAGAGGCACGTGACCCCCTCTCTGGACACACCATTGCTTACATGTCGCAATATTTATATGCCAATTGAAATGTTACTATTTGTATTCGTACATTTGGCGTCCATTAACTACGTGCCCCCCAATGATACCTCTTTTTAATTACATTAACTTGTTTTGTTATGAGAGTTATGAAACAACAGCTTTTCATGAGGCAATCATAGGCGTCGGAACCGTGGGGACATCGGGACAATGTCCCCACAGAAATTTGGCCGTAGGGACATTGCTAATAAATGTCCCCACAGAAATTCTGGAAGAAGTATGTTTTTATCAATGGATATAAGCAAATTAAGAATTTATTATGTAATTTCTCAAAAAAATGAATTTTCTGCACTAAAATAAAAAAACATTTTGTAAAAAATTTGCGCTGCGCGTGAAAATGTGGTCTATTTAGTATATTAACAAAAATATGTCCCCTTGCTCCCAAACATCTTCCGACGCCTATGGAGGCAATAATGGCTTAGGTAACACCGATCCGCGCTGGGCAACATAATTATGAGCAATTTCGTACATAATGTCATATTTGTGGGATTCCGCTGTCAAAATAGTAGGTACATCCAAGCCCATGGATATAAACGTTTTACTGACAATAACAGAGCAATTACAATTGTATATTTGTCATATGAGGCTACAGGCTACCATACTGGTTTATGTACGTCAGTGATTGTTTTGTGTTAATAAAATAATTTTTCCCCCTCAATACTTGTAAATATGTATAAAACGTCACTTTCCACTAATTAAAAATTAATGGCGTTGATGTTGAAATGATCGATTGGGTTGACTACTGATTATGTTAAACGTTTGCAAACATAATGACAACTCATAAGTAACTGAGCGATTTATTGATAAATGCTATATATTGTGTTAATAACTGTACATACACTAATACTAACAGTATTTTATGATAAAACTTCATAATATGAAATTTTTTAACACGTCCACATTGATATATTTTAAGGCATAGGCGAATAAAGTCCGATATTTGATCTTTGATAATTGATCCGAAATTTTTATTTTTAATAAATCAATGAAATCATAGCAGCTGTAAAATGTCACTTACATTTCACTTTGGAATATTTTGAAGCACAGAAAATATAAAAAAGAAATGCATTTGGTTAGTTTTTGTACACTTTTCCATTGGAGTGGTTTAGATGATCGAAAGTATTTCAGGTCACCATCGGCCACTTTTGTAATTAATTTTAAAATATTATACCTATGTTTTAGTTATTTATCAAAGCATGCGAGCTTGCGACTCGTTGCGCCTTCATAAACATCGAATTTCGAGATTTCGAGTTCCTACCTGAATAACCCGTCACAACAAACGTCACTACAATTAATTTGATTTGCCCACGCTTCGACAAACAGTTATGCACCCTCCAATTATAGTGTTAGTATAGCGTTTTTAAGCACATTTATGAAAAATGACCTAATTGCAAGCTAAAGATGATGAACCATCCGTTAAATACATTTAAAGTGCATTTGTATTGCGAAAATATTAATTTCGCCAAATTCTTAAAATATATCGCTGTTAGGTATGTGTAGGCATCATACACTTCGTAAACGTAAGCCATGGCTGCACCAGTACCAAACCAGTTTGTTTCTGGTTCCCACAATTAATGTGGTTTATTATCCACCCAATATCTTTAATTTAATAGCTACCAGAATATGGAATTGTATTTTGTCTCGGCTAGCATGAACATGTATCACACCGATCAGCAAGAGAATATCTAGGGTAAACGTAAAATAAAGTGATTTTTTGACATCTAAAATTGCTTAACATCTCAAAAACCTCATTTTTCTACTAGAAAACACATCTGCAGAATGACATTTCAAGACTTTCATTAATACATATCCGAGCCTTACTGATAACATTGCAATATCAAAATCCCAATTATAAACCAATAAAGTGTTGGCGAAAATAATAAAAAATTGATTGTAAAGGCCCTTTTTTGCATTGATTTTTACTTTTTAAACCCGATGCGACAATTTTTGTTTTAGATGTCAGAATTTTTGATGACAGTTGACAAAAATTCACATCGTCATATTTGTAATAAATATTCTTTCGTAAAGTATATATTATGACTCTATCATTAGGCATTAATCATTTTATGTGTATCTTTTAGTAACATTTTTAAATTTCAACTTGCGAGATTACAGACTTGTAATTTTAAATCAACCACCTGAGTTTGCATATTGCCATTAATAATTCAATCAGATATACAATCACGGAAATAACAGTGCCGGTAATAAGAATGTAGAAAATAGTAACAATGTTTGAATTAAACAAAGTCAAAGGTCTTGGTTTACTTTCCATGCAATTCTTGCACATCGTGAAATTTATTTTTGAAGAAAAATATTCCCATTCAGAATAAATTCCAGATTGCAGAACGCTATTTAGGCCGTTGGTGTAATAGTTCATTAGTAATTGACAGCCGTTTCTTAAATCGAAATAAACCATTAATGTGGAGTGAATTTGTTCATGGGGTATTCCGAAATACAATTTGCGTTTAGGGATTAATGGTTCTCCATTCGCGTTCCATTGCAACTCGTTCAAAAATCTGTGTATCTGACTTCTCTTGTCAAAATAAATGGAATGGCGACACTCCGAAATCCATTGCTGTGGAGTTACATACGGAAATCCTGGATAATATCCGTTGTTTTTATAAACTTTTTTCCTTACAATGTCATTATTTACTCCATGTACCATTTGCTTCAAGAAAAAGTTGTTGAAGAATATGTTGTCATGCCACCATTTACAAATTGATATGTTATTACAACTTTGAAAGGCTTGTTTGATTGTACTCTCTGTTTGTGTTGATATTTTGTTCAACATGTTATACTGATCAGAGCAGTTATAAATATAGTATTTGCTGTAATGCGTTTTTTTGCCTGTGTAATTCAGGTGACAGTAGTAATGTTTCAAAGCATCAGCCGTTAGTTGTTCCATGGAATTTTCCTCTCCTTCTAGAACACTAAATGATTTGATTTGGTTCTCAGCCACGTCATTTAAAGAATTGATTTTGGTTTTATCCAGAATTTTCAGGAACTGTTTTTCGTTTGTTAAATCCACGATAACAATTCCCTTGTATCCGTTTGTTAAAATTATTCCCATCACTAAAAAGGTTCCAGTGATGATTCTTAACCAAAATTGTTTACTCACACTCAGATGTTTGGGCAAGGAATAGCTTATTTCCAGAAGGTAAGCGTACAAAAGTAAAACAAAAGAAACATATTCTGCTCGGTTCCTGAAGAAAAGTGCAGTGTGCAAAGTGACTGTGACAGAAATAAATGTGACGAGAAGTCCAATCCACAAAGAAAATTGAAAAGGCTGTACATATGCTTCAAAAGAGGTTGGATCATCATTCAAAGACGTACAAGACACAAAAGTAATGAGATCAGTGTTTATTGGACTCAGTACTAAATAAGCTGATGATGGTATTAGTGATTTCCAAAATTCATAAATATCAACAAAATATATGCTAAACCGGTTATCTCCATAATTTTTATCACCGTGGTGTCGTACCATAATAAAAAACGGAGTTCCATCGCCACATAAATCATTTGAGGAATTAGTTATAACCTTGGATAATATCAAAGACATTGTAATAAGACGACTTGCTGGATAATGTCTACTTTTGGGCAGATTTCTAAATGTCAAAAATGGCTTAAGACATTTGCCAGAATAATCGACAGATTTCATTTCTGCAACACTTTCAGCAATTTTTTGCAATGCCAATTTTTTTAAAATTTGCATGCGGCCTGAGTCAGAACCTCTTATTAATTCCTCACTATATTTTAAACAGACAGTGCAAATGTCGCTACAAAATTCTGCGCAGTCAGTAATAATATTATCGAAGCGCGCAAGAAAAAACACAAAATGATGATTGTCATTATGGACGTGAATAAATTTTAATAATTGAAATTTAAAAAATAAATTCATTTTGAATTTACTGTGTTGAGAAAGAGGGGTTGTTAAATTCTGCAAAAAATGTGCTAGCGTAAAACTTGCTTCTTTGAGATTAATGAATTTGTTTTCATTTTCCAACAGAATGTGAACTGTTGTGTATTGTGCGTGGTTGTATTTCAAATGTTGTTCATCGAGTTTATGCAACCCTTCACAATTTTCTGTAGGTATGTTTAAGCTGTTGACGATGTATTCGGATAAAAATAGTTCCACTATGCTTGTTGGATTGATATGCACTAAAATGTGAGCCACACAATTAAATCGAGAGTATAACCGCGGTGATGAGAGACGTCCTTTTAAAAAACGCTCACGAGAATCACATTCCATAGGCTCCAACAACCATGGTTGTCTATTCTTCGTTTCATTGAACCTCATTTCGGAACAGTTTAACTCTTTATCAAAATACCTTTCCAGAGTGTCAATGCGTGTGTAGCTAAAAGGAATATGTACATTTTTCAGAAGATTAGGTGTCGATAATTCTTTGAACATTCCCTTCTGAGAATCACTTTTGTAAAACATGAAATTTAAATGACAATCTTTTTCTAACTCCGCTATTTCCTTAATTATGTTGGCATATGTAATATTTGCTGAAAGTATTGTTACAAATACGAATTTGAGTAATGGTACCAATTTCAGTGAGAAAGACATTGCAGAAACAAAAATTGTTATTGTTATTGTGTGCAAAGTAAATTGATAATTTTTCACCGGTTTTAAATCTTGAAATGTGTAAGTTTTAAACAAATAGAAAACTTTGAAGCGGATAAAACATCGCTCTTTATCAATACTAAAACGTTTAAAAATATATTCACTAGGAAATGTTACCTTTCATGTTTTGTCTGTAGTTTCTGAAAGCAGTTTGACAAAAATAAAATAAATATAAAATAAATAATATACATTATAATTGAATAGTCAACTGTCACTTACTAATTGATTTATTCAACAACACTTACAAAAAAAATATTTCACCATACGATAATCGATATAAACGAATGACATTGAATGTTGTTTCCATTAATAACTTGAGTTAGTATTGCAAAATAACAAGTATTGACAGCTAACTTGCATACAAATACAAGTTTTTGTTCAGAGTAAGCGTAGCTACGACTACAAGTCTCCGGATATATCTGTTCCACCCCTAAACTGGTTGAAATACGACCAGACTGATTTAGTAAATGATTTATTGTTTTCACATATCTAATGTTCAACCTGTTTTACGTTTTCACATGTTCCTTGTTTGAACGTGTTTCATGTTTGCACATTTTTCGCGATCTGCCTTTTTTTGTTTCCTTTTCGAAATGAAAAGGAAACGTTGAAACAAATAGATGGAAAAATTCAAAATATAGTCAAAATAGCTACATCTTGAACATTGTATTCAAAAAGTTTCATCCGCAATGTTGAAATTTGATCAACGTTTGATTGATCTGAGTGATTATTTCTGCGCCTTTTTGCTACTATAATATTTTAATACTCATCCATAACATGTAATAATATTAACCCGTTCTCTGTTCCCGTGTTTCTAAACCAATTTGACACTAAAATCCAGGTACAAAGTGTATTTTTTTCCTTGCACTTCTATTTAGTTTAGTTAAATAATAGAAATTTAGTTTCTATTAACAGTTATGCAAAATTTTGAAAAATGTGTTTCAAGTAAAACACCTTAACGCCCTTCTTTATTAAATAGCGTAAGCTACTTTATAATAATGGTGTATACGTCCGTACGTCTGTCCGTCCGTGACCGCTATTACTCCGGAACGCATTAACCCAATTCGTTGAAACTTCTCATATAAGATCTCTAGGTCACATGAAATAACTTCTTGGAAAATGGAGCCAATCGGTCAACTCCTTTGTGACCTTTTACCTTATAGAATAACTACTGTGTTAATACAGCCTCTAACACTCATTGCATTTTTAATACTGTTAATCAATTCTATTAATGTTTGGAAGTAAAAACCGGCAGATTTAATTTATTTAATAGCTACTTTAAAAGAACATTATGTATGTCTATCTGTCTATCTGTCAAAGCAATATATCTACAACGATTCAACTAAACTCGTTCAAAGTTTGTCAAAACAGTTAACTACAAAAATAGATAACCCTTTTGACGACAAATCAGTTGACAAATCCGTTGACCAAAGTAAACAACTGTTATTTAGCATAGGTAATAACATATCTTACGCTACTTTATTACATCCGTTTTGAATGGTTTATTTGTTGTTGTATAAATAAGTGTTTCCAAGAAGTGGGAGTTAATATTAATCATTTTTAACTAGTAGGTATTTATTGATGTGGACACAAAAGCTTCGTTATCGGCCATAAAAATTGACATTGACATGAACAAGCCGTTTGATAGAAAATATAGGTAACGAACCCGACAAAAAGAAAGTGAAGTTGACCCTTTATCGTCTGTATAGGTCACGCTAGGAATTCACTGTAGCAAACCTGAAAAACATTAAGCTAATTTAAAAGTTCATGCTTCAAAGTGCTTTCAAAAAATACTAGTTTTTCACAATACCCCTTGCAGGGGTACTGGGAGAAAATAATTTTTTTAAATTTGTGCGGGCTCCCATTCCGTCATTTTTGAACCAATATGGCTGAAATTTTTGGGATCGGTAGCTCATAGTTGTACAAAAAACGGTA
>JABASD010006171.1:0-10722 GCA_019776165.1 Pogonognathellus flavescens
ATAAAATGTATGTCTCTGTGATCCTGGAAATCCTGGAATAAAAACTGTTCTACTGATAAATGAAAACTGTTGAGACTGTCTTAAGATCATTTAACCGTCTCTTTCATAGCTCTATTAGCTTTGTAATGATTGTTTACATCAATTTATTACATGTACTTACATGTACTTTCCGTGGAACGTGTTTCTGACTGATTTAAGGGTACAGCTAGTGCTAGGACTGCAGAAGAAGGGGCATTGAAAGAAAGAATATCCAGACCAAGCAACCAAGCAATGCGTCCGAAGAATTTACCGCGTAGTGGGACTTTGCATAATGTTTACACACAAGAACGAAAGGTTGAAGAAACTTGAAAGTTTGCTCCACATTTATTTCCTTTTTCATTTAATTATTATTTTCATATTGAATTTCAAAGTGTTATAAGTGTAGTAATTAATACAGTGCAGTTTACAATAAACCATCGTTAACCATAATTCACTCATAATCAGTTTAAGTAGTGTTAGACAGTCAGCAGGAGCAGTTATATAAAACAGGTCAAAGAAGGTAAAACTTTTACAAGGTTTATCTTCAACTCTGTTGACTCTGTTCTGCTCTGTTGTCTGTTACAGTTGCAAGCATTGTAAACATACAATCATCTATCTACGTCTCCAAAAACAGCAAACCGACCTCTGACCTCTGCAGGTAATTTCAACAAGCATTCAGTGTCAGCATTTACAATTATTGTGTATTGGCATAAAGGCATAGTCGTGAAAATGTTGGTATTGGTGGCTAGCAATGGAGGTGACCAATGGTCATTATGTCACTAATTTCAATGCTTAGTCAACCACATAATTATTGCTGTCAAGAATCAATATAAAAAATGGATTACCTACTAGACTTGACACTAGAAGAATTTTTGCAATGCGATTCTGGTGATGGAAATGGAATATTACAGTACTAATAGGATTAAGTTGTATTGACAGACTTGTATTAAATTATAGATTTCTAGAATTGCTTATTCTTTATTCTTTACTTTAATTTTCCATAGGAAATATTCTCTAATCAGTATCAGGAACAAGAGCTGCCATGTCTCAAGATGCATCTGGAAGCAAAAAAGAATTACCTAAAAAACGTGGCGATGATGAAAGAGGGAGATCACCTTCAGGGATGTCGCAATCATCTGTGACATCGGCAGCATTAGAATGGGATCATACAGCTGATATTGGAAAATATGAAAAACCTTCTGAAAAGGATGATGGTGCCAACAGTGACATTGGTGATATTAGTACTATCGAGAGAATGGCAATTAACAAAAGCTCCGATCGTGTCAATCGCTCATCAGCCTACAACAAAGATAATAAACCGTCCACATCCAAGGTAAACAAATTGTTTCATTTTACGTTATGTGTGTTAATATTCAGTTAAAAAAATAAAAATTCAAACTTGTATCTATAAATGTTTAAGACTCAATTTAATGTGATTTGTCATAGCTCAAATTTTAATGTGTTCATTTTCTTTGTAGGCGGAACGCCCATCTTCCTACAAAGCTCTTGCTCTTGACAAAATTCAGCACGATGAAAGGGTATAACATTAACAAAAAAACTACAGAGTACCTATGACTTGGTACTTATAAATGACTTTAGTAACTTTAAAATGTAGACTTTCTTATTATTACGTTTATCGTGTTTGTATTTGTTACAGAGAAGTAAATCTGAATCTAGTATCTCAAAAGCTCAAGCGGATGATGCTATTTCTGAAGACGAAGCGAAAAGTGTAAGCTCATTTTGTTGATTACATCTACAAAGAATGTTTTCTACGCAATTTTTAATTTTCCCTTCAAGTCTATTGCAATTTTTTAATTACAGCACGGTTTTATAATTCTTTAAAAATATAACATTAACAATATGAGTAGTTCACAAATGGTACAAAACACATTGAACTATTGAGAAAAAACTCAAAAAACATTTCAATTTAATTGTGAATTGAAGAATTGTACGGAAATAGGGAAAACTAAATTGAAATAATTGAATGAACTTCCATGAAATTATTTCCTTAAATTGAACTGTACATACTTTTAAATGGGAAATCAATACTCGAATCAAATACTCGAATGCCACGCTCGTTCTTCAACATTGCGAAATAAATAAAAAATTGTGCAACATAGGTAGATTTTATTCAACTGTGTAACATTTATACCTATTAATACTAGATATTCAATCTTCATTTGTACATACTTTGTATAGGCGTCTGAACAAAAGCGATGGGTTTCTCACGATTACTCCATTCTTGACAAAGGAAGTTGGGGAATATTTACTGACAAAAATTTCACTGTTAAATCCAACGAATCTTCTAACTCCGATAGCGAGGAAGAAGTAGAATTTGCGGACACAAACGATACTGAAACTGGAGATACAGAAAGACATCGTATGTCCGATGTCAACAGATCCGAAACAGGAGATTCGCAATATGCAGACGCTAGTGAGTCACCGTTTGAAGATAAGAACCCTAGTTCTCAATTTACGGATGCACATGAATCTGCTGTTGATGAAATGAGTAATTCTGAGTTTGTTGATGCTGAAGATTCAACTACCGCGGAACCTAACTCTGAAGTTACGAAGTATTCCAATTCAGAAAATTCAAGGAAAACCGAATCAGAAGATGTTTTAAAGTCGAACGAACATCATTTACATCCAAGCCCAACCTACATAGTCCTTAATGTAGGACTATTAGTATTTCGTTTAACTGTTTATTTAAAGTTATTATTGTAGTATTCAGAATTATTAATTTTAAAATGGCTATCTGTATTACAGAATGGACACCGGAAAAAAATCAGGTCTAGGGAATCAGTTTCACGTCCATCAACGTTGAATCCTATTTCATCATCTGATGCATCGGATCACACCTCTTCTCACAGTAAACGACGAACTGACTCTCGTAAATTGGGTTCTAGTTCTACTGGGTCTCATGGAACATTTCCCACGTCAACAGTGCCACAAGATTCAGACGAGGAACTCAGAATTAAATTTCGTACTAGTTCCCCAATAAAGCCAAATACATCATACAATATTCATGATTCCGAAAGTGAGGAAGGAGATACGGATGAAAATCAACGAGAAAATAAGGTACGAAAATGTATTTAGGTATTTAAAAAATCAATTTAAAACAAAAATTAACATTAAGTTATATACATATACTGCGCTGTGTTTATTTGACTTTTATATGAAGTAACCGACTGCTCTAACATGTAATATTTGAAAATGAAAGTGTAAAATAAATATAAGTGAGAAATTAAGTTTGACGCAATTTGCATTGTTTGTAGAGTCGAAAAGGTCGGGGAAGAGGAGTGTCAGATGCGAGTACAGATTGGGAATATGGAAATGAAAATTCAAAATCTGAACCATTATCAGGAAGCAAATCTATGCAAGGTGTGAGTACAAATAGTGAGAATGGCAGTTTGTCCCGTGTTGGTAATATACCAGCAGGTCATTCGTCTTCAAGTCAACCAGCGAGTTACCCAAGTGGAGTGGAAAGAACCCACAGCTCTTTATCTCTGTCTGAATGGCAAACATCTGGAGTTACTCGTTCAGAACTTGAGTATAAGAAACGAAGTAATAATCCACTTTTGTATCTAGGATTCGGTTAATTCGGTATATAATTTACAAGTTAATTTTTTACTACTATTTCTTATTTGCATTTCTTCACAGCTAATTCAACATCCACTGGAACCTCATCAGTTGTTTGGCTGGAACTCCTTGCTAATGAAGAAAATGACCTTAATGGTGATCCAAGATTATTAAAATTTAAAAATAGAGGTGTCCAAACTAAAGCCATTTCTACCAATCACAATAAACGAGTGGGACCTGGTGATGATAAAAGCGATGATTCTTCTTCAGTGAAAGATTACTCTATGAAACCTCATCATTCAGCGTCTCATCCCAATAAAAAACATCAGCACAGAGAAGAAAGACCACGTGTAGAAACTACAAGTTCAAGTGAATTAAGTCCGGCGTGTAAGTTTGTAGAGCAAATTGTCAAGGCTAGTCCAATCAAGCCGAAAAAAATGTTAAAAGTAATAGATGAACATAGATATTATCATGCAATGAAAGTAGAGAAAGACTTACGTCATTTACACAGACTTGTAAAAATGATTCACGGGTCTAAAGAATCACCCCCGTCGTCTTCTAATCCAAGCACTAGCACCGCCGATGAAACCGATTCATCTATAATTAGGAAGTGCGTACAAAATTACAGAGAAAATCGTGATCATAAGCGTGATGATAAAAGCGATGAAGATTTTAAGTTTAAGAAACCACATGTGCCTTTGAGTAAACGTGTTACTACTAACAAACGTTGCCAAACATCTTTACTGGAGGACCGCTATAAACGTGATCCTCGTGTACAAGATAAACCCAAATCGATGTCAACACATGAAGATAATTCTCGATCGTCCTATTATGCACAATCAACGAAACACCACCAACCGAATAAAGACAGGTACAATAAATCCGTCCAAGCTCCGATACCACCATTAAAAAAGAACGAAAATGAAGCAGTGCCTTATGTAGACATTATTAATGAGAGAATAGATCACTTGTCTTCAAAATTCGACACTTTAGCCGATTTACTTATACTGAGCCAAGAGATGGCTTTGAAAAAAGAATTGGAAAGAGAAAGAGAGAGAGAGAGAGATAAGAAAGAAAAAGCTCGAGGGGAGGAAAAAGAAAGAAGCAAAAATAAAAATGGAAAACAATCTTCACGAAAGTGTGAGAAGGAAAATTTGCCACCACCACGAGTTGAACCTGTACCACTAAAACCACCTGTATGCTTCTTTGTGCCTTTCCCAAATCGCAGTGGTAGTCCTTACGGACAAAAAAGTATCGAAGATGATCGTTCACAGCGTAAAGTCGTAGCTGAACGAAGAAACTTGCAAGAAAGCCCTAGTTTCGGAACAGCAGATCAAAACGAAAGAGTAGTCGATGATAAATATAACAACGGTAAAGATGATGGGTCAGGCATCAGCGAGGATGATGACAAATCTAATGGTTCTCAAAATCATCACAGTCTACAATCGTTACAGGTATTCTTCCCTGAAGAGTTACAATTTTTCAGTTTTTGTTGTGTTCAAATACCTACTTTTCACGAAAAATGCTTTTAATAATTACGTTATGTTATGAATTCTTAGGAGGCCTTTGAGCGTTATCACGCTGAATTTATTGCTAGAACTCGAGAACGTGAAGCAATTTTGAGTCAATTGAAGTCAGAACGGGAAACTAGAGCAGAATTGAAGCGCGAATGGGTTAGAAAATATGGTCATTGTCTTTCAGACGCAAGTGAATCTCTCGAAAAACAACTGCCACCAAAAGGTAACAAAATAAACATATAGTAGCTACATTTTAAGCAATTTGACTCATTAAGCAGTCCGCATATGAGTTATATTATTTTTATTTAACACAATGCCATTTCTAAAAGGTCCTAGAGTTATGACTCACAAAGAGATGAGGCAGATAACTGCAAAGCATTACAAGAAAGCTATGGAAGTTCAAGAAAAGAATGTGAAACGAAAGCAAGAGCAAGAAAAAAGAACTAATCGACTAATGTCACAAGTTTTTGCAAAGGTTTGTAATACTTCTTTTTAATATTTTAAATGATTAATTTGTTTTCAATTGTATCCTTTGTGTCTTGTTATAGTTTCGAATAGAAATAGTAATCTTGTGAAACTATTTTCTTTTCAGAAATTGCGACAAAAGGCCTTAAAAGGGGATGTCAACATTTTGCATTCTACGAGCTTAGTTAGAAGATAAAAATTGCTCCTACTGAGTATACCCTAGAGTTTTCTTCACTGAAGGTACATGAATGAGTAATTTCGAGTACCCTTGATCTTAAATTTTAAATATTTCGTGAGCTCAATCTACTTTTAAGTAATAAGAAGTGATACACTTACGCTGTTATTACTAATTTAAGACACTACACTGTTGTTGACACAGTATGACCATGAGCTTGACTTTTCATTACCAGGTTTTCATTATTGTCTAAAAACCGCAATTAAATACCATGTTTTGTTGATTTTCGTAAACATGTCTTTTTGCGTATATCCAATAAATATACTTTCCAACTTATAACAACAAATGAAAGGGAATTGTTGATTGAGTTGGATTCTTCATGTTATGCGATATAATAATATTATGCCTTATTGTTAGCTTCTTTCTACATTCCCCGTTCTGGTCTGGTATTATGACATGACATCCTTACGTTTTTAAATAGTGCTATAGAATTTGTGCATGAGCTTTGTTTTATTATTGATAGTTACTTTGATTTGTTCAGTAAAGTATCATTTTGAATACTTTATGTAATGTATATTTTATGTGTGTTGACATGAATAAGAAAATCAAATTCAATATTTTTAATCATTACACTCATACATATTTTTATTATTTCGTCATTGAAGCATTTCCTGCTAGTTAGTAGTACAAATAGATCTTTTAATATTTCCTTTAGCTAATTTGTTTAAACATTATTTATTTATTAATAAAATTACATGACATAACTAGGCAGTATGCAGATCAACATATCGGAACATTTTTTGTATACGCTGTAGAATTTTCCTTATGGTAGTATTCAGCTTTCACTTGGAAGTCAATTAAAGTAGCTGAGTAAAGTTGAAAATAATTTGGGGAAAGTTGGTGAAAGTAATTTAGTGAAAGTCAGTAAAAGTCATTAATTGAAAGTGAGTGAGTGAAAGTCTGCTGAATGCTTTTACCGTTTACTTTTCCCTGCCGTCTATTTTGGCACGAAAATTATTGATGGCATATTAGGTAATTAGAATCTACCAGGAAGTAATAATTATTTGTTGGTTTTTTTGTAATTTTTTTAAAAGAAAATATAATGATCATAATGAGGGCTTGTAGTCAGTTTTAAAATGGTAATGAAACACAATTTAAAAAATGTGTATATGCACACTAACATTGTTAAAGAGAAAGGAATCACGACTGGAGGCTCCAAGAGTTTATGGTGTTGCACTTTGAGTAAACGCAAACGTTTTTTAAATAACTCAAAATAATATTCACTGTATTTGGTAGCACCGACTTTTATTAATACTATATCTTGGTATAGGTACATACATTTTCCTAAAATTAATGAATAACATCTCACGTATTTCATTTACATTAGCTTTACAATCTTAAAATCAAACCACTTTTTAAATTACAAAATAAATATACAAACGTATGATTCACTTAACAAAGCTTTGAAACAGAACCAAAACATATTAAACGTATAAGATTAAGTAAGACCAAAGAAGGTACAAATAAAGGTTAGGAAAACTGGGACTATCTACCGATATACACATAAATTGACTTCAGGCTGCTTTTAATTAAACTTTTGAATCATGCAATAATCTATAATAGAGGTAGAGCAGTTAGTAGTCCTTTATTGTTCATCACACCAGCACATTACCATAATCAAAATACTAAACGGTATAAGCATGATAGTAGAATTTACTTTTAGTCAATTTAAGTACTCTTCATTAACTTTTCTGCAGCAGCAAACATGGCATCCACATCGTTTGGATGGTTTTTGGTCAACCATTTTTTAGCCTTGTTGTAAACCAGCTCCCACGAATCCTTTCGATCAGACAACTTTAATGTGAAGTAGGTTAAGGCCAATACTGTAGCCCAAGCATTTTCGTCCCATTTATTGGTTGCAGCTTCTGTAATAAACCGAATTCAGACATTTTATTAATTGTACATACCTAGCACCTACAGTAACTACTAGTATACTATTAATTGTACTAATGTGGTTTGACTTTCACAATAATTAAATTATGTATGTTATTAGTTATATTACCAATCAGTGCAAAGTATTCACTTATTGAAATTGAACGAATGATAATGATTTAATAATTTGAAAGCAAAACTTACCGTTCTTCAACGTGTCCAAATCCTTTGAAATAGCCTTTGAGAACTCGGAGTCAAGTGTGTAAGAACCCACAAATGACTGTAATGACACGATTGCATGTAACGGGTCTACGATTTCCGGTTGTTTCGTTTCCAATGATTCAGTCTCCATTTCCATCGACAAATCCTCCGCCCATCTGTAGGTCATCGCTTAGGTCGCAAAGAGTCGCACCTGCGGAGGGAGCAGATCTCTTACACATCTTCATTTTAGGTGCTGAAAGTTTAGAAGATCGATACGAGTTAACTGTGGCTCCTCGGGAACCAAATCCACCTGTCATGCTAGATGACATACAACGTGAACCTGCGAAGCTAGGTGGAGGACCAGCAGCTATAAGGTTATAAGATAAAAATAGCATTGCAGAATTGAACCAGAAATTTTTAGCGTAGTTATTAGTGTAACTTCTACAATTTAAACAAAGCGCATTCGTGATTCACGTCTTAAGAAGCATTCACTATTAATATTTTCCTCCGTGCAATACATTTAGAATTCTTTTCTTTACAATGTTACAAGACATAAGTGAAAGCGTAAAGGGTAAAAATGTTCTATAATGTTAGTTAATCAATCAGTAAATCGTATATAAAAGATTAAGCGTCAATGTGTAATCAGGAAAGCGACTGTATATAGTAATTTGGCTGTAAGCATCTTTTTCTATGTCCCCACTAGCGCATATACTGTGCAGCAACTTAAACCGACTACAGATAATTGGTAATGAGTAACGACTTCATACCTGGCATGGAACATAACATCATTGGCATTCCCATTGGTGCCCCCATTGATCGCATCATGTGTGCTCCACCTGCTCCACCATGCCATCCATGGGCATACTGTGTCGGCACATAACGGGTCTGCATCACCCAATTATCATCCGAATTCTTGTTGCTTTCGTCAACAGCTACGAATGATGTATACTTGGATGCAATTCCTGCAAAATATCGTAATGTGCATAAAGAAAACTTGTCAAGGAATATTTTATAAAATAATGATAATGATACCAAATTATAGCGATTCTAACCATTTTCACATGCAATATCAATTATTTCCTTTTTAAGGGCTTTCTCTTGACCCTCCGTTTCGGACGAAGAATATCCAAGTGCAGAAATTTCCAACTCTAACTCACGAACAATCTTCAAACCTGCCAATCTGTGCAGCATTCCGGTAGACCCAACGTCGTTTTCTTCAGTTAACTATACAATAGTACACAACAAATACATTATGTAATTCATGATTCATGGAACGATATATATATCCGGATTTACAGTTTGTGGGTTTAACAAACTAAATAATATCGATCATTATAATGATTATACCGGAATTTCTATTGTGAGTGGACCATCTGGGGTAACGGCTGTAATGCTGATGCCAGTAGGAATTTCATTTTTGAAAACTCCAAGTAACACCATTTGAGAACCATCGAAAATTGGTGGAACATTTCGAGGTGCTTGCTTGTATGTCAACGGTGGAGTGGTAGTGTCAGATCCTTCCTGTACAGGTTTTCCATAGCCTAGAAGACTTTTCTCTGTATTTACAACTGTATGAGATTCTTTTGCAGGGGTTACTCCATTCCAAGTAACAGTAATGTCTGTATAACATGAGGAAACGAATAAAAATATTTTGGTATTGGTAAACATTCAATGAATCACTTATAGATACATGTAGCTTTAATGCTAACATAAAAGTTTCATCGCAGACCAAAAGTGGACACATACCAGTAAGTGATGGCTGAATTGCATTTTTCAGTTGCTGAAGCACTTTGGAATCAATTTTCTCATTGTAAGTAACAAATGATGAGGTTCCACCACCCGCATTTGCGATTCCTTCAACCAAATGATGTGACGCGCCATCACCAATTCCGAGCGAAAATAGACGATTATTATGGGCATTTACCTTTGTTAAGCCAATTACTTGGTCCGTGTTAGAGACCTTCAGACAAACAATCAATACATTTTCATTTTTGGAATACAGGATTTGAGTTGAATTTAACAATTAACATATCGGTAAATTGCATTTACCTCTCCATCAGTGAGAAGAAAAATTTGACGAAGATAACCGGGAATTAAAGGTTTCTTGAATATTTCTTTTAAAGGTTCCAAAACTTCAGATGCCTCCCATGTCGGCATCTAATTCTGTTACACATAAATGGAGGGTATTAGCTTCTAACACAACAATCACGTACACAAGTTGTATACGATCTAAGCTATCTATTTATAATTATTTACTGGACGTACTTTTGGCATGTTCAAGTGCTGTTTTAAGTGTTTTGTCATCATATTTAACACTTTCTGGGAATAGGAACTCGAAATTGCTTCCAAATCCGACAATGTTGAAGTAGCAATCAACTGGCATTGAATGCAAAAACATCTTAAAGGCAAAACATTTTTGATTAACTCAAAATTAAGAAACATTTAGCTATACTAGGAAATCACTATCATAATATGGAGTGTGTGAGAAATAATTTGATTATACATAGTTTACAATCATACCAGCAAAGCTTGTTTTGCCAAGTCAATACTCATTCCTTGCATGGATCCAGACCGATCCAGCAAAAAGATGAGTTCAGCGTTTTGTTCGTCCAGTTTGAAGCTTGGAATGAAGTGAGTCATCACTGCCAGTGAGTTACTATCAATACGTTTCTAGCAAACAAATTGGAAGCGTTAGGTAATATTTTGCTGCAATGAATATAGTTTCTTAAGCACAATTACATGGTTTAAATCGCGTGAGCAAAGTGATCATTGAGCACAATATATACTAACCTATATATGTCGAAGGCCAGAAGCACCACCAGGCCAGAGTACCTC
>JABASD010006172.1:0-10721 GCA_019776165.1 Pogonognathellus flavescens
TTTGGGTACACTTGGTTGCCCGCTTTTATTCTGGCATACACCTTATTACCATACAGGTACTTAATAATAAAAGTATCAATTATTCCTTGAATACGTTCGATATTCTCATCAGAAGTAGATGAGTATATGGGGAGAGCATACTCAAACACTGAACACACAATAGCACGGAAAAGTAAAGGCATTACTAACGATGGAATGTAATCTTTAAGACACAGCAGATTATATATACGCTTTGACATTTTCTTACATATCATGTCCACATGCTGACTAAAGTCTAATTTCTCATCTAATATTACACCAAGATACTTAAAACTTTTAGAACTATACAAATAGTCATTGTCATCCTTAATACTAGAAATATCATAATTAGGCATTCTTAAATTACAATCTTTATACACAACAAAAGTTGACTTTTCCCAGCTAGGTAACGAATAATTATCCATACACCAGTGCTTTAAACCATGCATAGAATTTTGTATATTACTAATCAGTAAATTCTTATCTGGAGTTATAACTGGATTAGCTAAATCATCAGCAAACAAGGTTAACAGTTGATCTATATAAGTGACTATGTCATTTATATAAAAACAATACGACATAGGACCAATAGTAGATCCCTCAGGAACACCTCCTAGTACTGAATAGGGCTCAGAAACATAATTACCTAAACGTATACTAATTTTTCTATCAATGACATAGTGGTACAACAATTTTAACACATACATAGGTACTTTAAATTGTACATGTAGTTTATGTAAAAGCCTAACATAGTTTACACTAGGAAAAGCTTTTTTGACATCATAGTATACAACACTAACAAAATTCTTATTATCAAGACCACAGTAAATAGTGTTTGTAACATCCATAAGTGCATGGGTGGTTGACAATTTAGGTTGAAACCCATACTGGCTACTAAATTTGACAGAATTTACAGCCATATGATTACGCAGTAACATTATAATTATGGATTCCAACGTTTTACCTAAATACGGTATTATGCTAATTAATCTATATGAACTTGGATCTACTTTACTTCCACCTGGTACATCCCCCCACACAAGATGAAGTGCCCCAAACCTCCAAAACCAACAGCAAATGATAAAGCTGTAATTGTGGCAATTCCTGGAGAACTCTTCCAATTCAGTATCGAGTAGATTGAATCCTTACCTGGTCGGTAGGCGCCACCGCTTAGTTCGTAAATGATGCTGTGTGAGAAGCAGATGAAAATTTTGCGAAATATATAATGTATATAGTTTAGCTACAATTTTATGATTAACAGTTTAAAAAAGCTATATCGAAATAGAAACTAAAAAGCAGTAAAATATCTACTCATAGCCAACTTACGTAAAAACGATGTAGCTGAAAGATGCCAGAACTGGAAATAGCATGTGAGTTCTCTTAATTGGAACGGCGATTACCATCGTGTCAATTAAAGCAAACAAAGAGTTACTTCCGTGACCCAAAACATTGCTCACAATGTCACATGGGGTTTGCAAGTTTTCTGTATTATATATAAATTCTTTAATCCATACCACGTAGATATAATATTATAATATATTGTTATCGTGTACAATTTTGACTTACACCGACTAAATGAAAATTTAAAATCTACCAACATCATTAAATTGAAAATGATGAAAAATACAAAGTTAAAATGCAAAATCTGCTTTAGATTTTAGGAAAATAGATTTAAAACAATATTCTGATTTAAATTGGTTTAATATTCTGATTTAAAAAGTTTTAGTAAACTTGTGAATGAATAGTACCCGGTAAATGAAGAAAAATCCAGTAGACCATTGTAACTCCATGTGGAATCACATTTACAATGTTAACTAGAATGTACACAACTTTATTCAGACACGGCAATTTTGGCTCGTGATGCAGAAATTCATTGTCCTCCACCAGAAGATTATACTCCCCTTTATTACTGTTGTTTCGTGCGCAAAACACCAAAATGAAGAACAGGACCGAATATATGAGTTGAACCAGAAAGGATAAATTGGCCAAGTACATAAAATAAAGATAGAGTCGCTCAGAACAAAGTATATCAGATGCAACGGCGCTTATGAAGAAAACCATGTAAGAGAAACGATACATTAAATAGAGAGTGGAAACAGTCTCCGATTCATCACCTGGATCAAAATCCTCCCACTAATAAGAATACCCCAATTCAAATTTTCAAAATTAAAATTGAAATTACGACTCATAAGTTTTCTTTTATTTTAAAAATATTTTACCTCGCTTTTCCAAAAATGCATTTCACTAATTCCATTGAGGTTAAAGTCCTGACGAACTCTCCTGATTAAGACACGAATATTTTCCATTATTGCTAATTTCGAAAGAATATTAAATATTTGCACACTTATTGTTAAATGTAAGAAAATGCATTACATCATTTTCATTTTAATCTAGCTATTTAATCTAGCACATAGTACAATTTATGGCTTAGTATCCCTGCTGCGGTTGAAATTGAAAAGATTGTTGCGCATTACTCACAATTTTTTTAGAATAATCTAGTTTATATAAAAAGAGAAAATTTTAATGATCCAAAAATGCAGCACCAAAAATAACTGTTTGCATTATTAAAGTGCAGATGACTATTTAT
The DNA here is from genome assembly GCA_019776165.1 of Pogonognathellus flavescens. Lineage (NCBI taxonomy): Eukaryota > Metazoa > Arthropoda > Collembola > Entomobryomorpha > Tomoceridae > Pogonognathellus > Pogonognathellus flavescens. The sequence goes on from JABASD010006172.1 coordinate 2,606, forward strand.
TAGTATTTATTCTTGTTTTATACTGAATACCCAGTTCATTTGCATAGGAATCATATAATATGATTCGTGGTAAAAAAGTTGTGAACCGTTATAACAAATACATGTCAAAATGGTGACCACAGCCACGCCACAAGACACAAAAGTTTTGCTTTAGAATACATTTATTTTTGCAAGAATTGCGTTTACGCGATTAGGAAAATTAAATAATACTTTGTTGAATCTTCTCGAGTTTTTTTATTTCGCTTCCTTAAGAATGAACAATCGCACAAACATGTCGCAATGAACTCGAAACATATCAATTAATATGAAGTAGACACTTGTAGTTGAACTAAATCTGAAATAATATATATTTTATGTATTTGCTACATAATGAAAAACTAAACTAACGTGAATAAATTAGCAGATAATATATACGTGTACAACCTTTACAACCATATTAATTGCAAAAATAAACCACAACTTGACAACAGTAAACCAAGATGATTGTCATTATTAAGTAGCGCAAGCTACTTCATAAGAATGGTGTCTACGTCTGTCTGTCCGTCTGTCTATGACCACGTTTACTCACGAACGGATGAACTCAAATCGTTCAAACTTCTCATACGTGATCTCTGGGTCACAGAAAAAGTCAAGTTCGTAAATGGGGTTAATCTGTCAACTCCTTCATCATCTTTGACCTTTAAATACTGCTATGTGAATTCTATTTATGTTTGGAAGTAAAAACCGTCAATTTTGAAATTTGAAGACGACCGCTAAGGTTTAAATACTTTGAGAAATGAGAATCAATGTTCTTAAATGTAATATATAGCAAGAATCATTATTCTGCTGCTAACTTAGTTGATCATCCTTTGGTGACTTAGTTAATAATATTATATTATTGCGCTAATTATTAAAGCTTTGAATTGTTTATCAATGTTCCATAACCACTAACATGCTAACATCCACTGGCCGCTACCGTACGGTAATCGTCCTAATATATAACGATATATATTTGGATATAATACCATTGCTGCTATTGAAGAAATCAATCTTGATGCTGGACATAATGTAAAGATAGGTAGGTTAATAGGATTGCCTATTAGTTGTGCTGTACTGTAATATTTTTGGAACGCAACTGTATACTTCAGGCAACCTTCTGAACAAATCCAAGTTTTCAGTCTCAAATACAGAACAGTAAATTCACTGTACTGAAATACTCAATACAGTGCAGGAGAAGAGCGCTGAACCTTGTTCATGGGAAAATATTGTCACAAGGTCAAATAATTATACTAAGACCGAGTTAAGGCAGGTTAGGTTCAAGGTACAGTTGTTTTTCTTGAGACAACTTAGGCATTTAAGCATTCAATTATATCCGTAGCATGCAGTTGCTCACTCTCCTTTTCTATGTATACAAAACAAATCTCTTTGTAAATCTCATACATCCACAACAGTCTCATCTTTGTGATGTTAGTGATGTATAACATGACTCGACCAAGATAAGCCTTGCACACTTGTTTGAAACTATTTATTTATTATTTATAACTCATTTATCCGTCAATTCAGCACCTTTGAACTTCAAAGTTTTAAGTACTTCGTACTGTGGGTACAGTGCTAAACACAATCTTCGTTATCACTAGACCACATAATTCATATAATGTATTCTACAAGCGGTCAGAACAAAATGAGATTGTGCCAGAGCATAGTTAAAATACAGGGTAGTGTAGGTATTCAAGTAATTAACGTATAATTATGATGAAGACGCAGTAAAATGAATTTATGCAGTAATGATTCAGCTTTGCATTTTAATGATGACTTTATTGATAGTGTATAGCTATAGCATATAATATATTATGTATCATTCATAATACACTTTCGAATCGCATATACTATAAGTAATAATTTAAGTAACTACCTACAACAACATATAGTAAGTCAGTCAAACTCAAAACCCATTGATGAATATGCATTGCGTTAATGCAATAGCTAGACTAGAGAGATCAGACATGTATAAAGTACACCTAAAATTACGGTTTGTCATAAAAATGTTTCATCTTGAGCAAGATCACGATGGATATTGAATACCTTTAGGCTTATACGTAGGTATATATATAATCCGCACTACAGAGAGTTGTCCAACTCATATTAATTATAGCCTTTTCTATACTCGTCAGGTAAACATGAGGTTCTGAGTAAGTAACAGCGAAATAACAAAATGCCACAAGATTTTACGTGATCTCTTAGCCCTGCCCCCACCTCTACACTATACAGACTCTCTATCGTACTACTATTATAGATATTGTTTGTACATTATGATGTTTCTTATTATTATTATGCGTATTATACCTATAGAAAATATTTTTCATTCCCTTTCGTTGGGCTTGGGTTGTAGTTGTAGCGAAACAGTTGCACCATCATGTTATGTATCAGTTGACCTCCTTCGTAAACATATAAGGACTCCCAACAGTGTTGACACTGTCAGTACACAGTACAGTATTACAAATCACTCAAATCAGAGGCATGCAGTGTGTGTAGCTGTGCTTTGCTCCAAGTGTATAGTAAAGTGCTACAAGAGCATCTCTGCTCACTTTTGTTACCTCATACAATCACAGTGACGTTTACGCTGAAAAGTTCTAGCTTGGATTTTAATAGTACTTGCAATTAGAAGTAGCTTAAACAAACTTGTCTCACATTTATATACGTATGATAATAAAATAGATAAAATTGTAGTTTAATTCTCGTACTAAAATTAAATTCATTTGGAACAGTGAAGGTATTCTCCTTGCAAATTGGTATTTATGTCTAAGTTAAATAAAATGTTCTCCATCAGTATAACTAAAAGTGTAAGTTACTCAATTAAGATCTTCTCAACCTTCTCAACATATTATGAAAAGCAATTTATAAATTCAATTCTACTAAAATATGCAAAGTATAATCAATATTGTTTTAGAGGTTATAAATAAAAATATTATTACATCCAAGTTTGTGTATGTCAACAGTTTTTCCTTGTGGTGGCAGTTCTCATAATTGCAGAAACAAAAGGAGATATTACTAACGCTAATATAAGTAAACCAAATAGAGAATCCGGACTAGAAAGATTTTTCGGGCTTGGAGTCGTCTCACCATACCCCTATTTTCAAAAGTAACAATTTTTTATTTCAATTCCACTTATTTCTGATTAATTAATCAATGTACACCTATCCTCGGATATACCTAATTAACACTGTCGCTATTATTATGTAATAGAGTACTATGTATTTATTATAATCTTATATTATGTACTTATCTAAAAGATTTTGCATTCAAAGGCGATTTTTGTTTTAATTTCAGACCAGCGTACAGATATCCTGTGTATGACAAAAAAGGAAGAGGTAGCTTGTTATATGGATATGGAGGGACTGAAACGTTTCAGTATAAGCAATTCACTCCTATAGATGGACATCATTAATATGATTAAAATTTACATAAAATAAAATAACTTTTATAGAATACTCAACTTAAAAATACTCAACTCTTTTTTTACAAAACAGTCATTGTGTAAAGAAATATACAATGACCACTAAAGTCATTATGGAGCTGTGTCAAGAGTTTGTTAGAATTATCATAGCATTGTTATCAAAATGTTTATAAAACTAGATTCAATATTTTAATTCAAAAAATTCTACATGAAAACTTAAAATACCTAATGTATCAACATGTAACATGATGGAATGCAAACAAGTTCTTTCGCATTCGCAATACTAAACACGGCACTGATATTTATTATTTAAGTCTTTATGAATTTGTAAAACAGTTATTTTTATCGCTCATAAAAATAATGTCAATTTTTTGAGTGTATTTTACTTTAAATTATATGTAACAATGTACTTGAAAAATATCGTCTTAAAAATAAAAATCATTATTTCTTTATCATTCAACTGCAACCTAGAAGTTCATCAATGCATTTCATATTAAGCAAACTATAAATCTCTTAAAAAGCACAGTTATTTAACGAATGATTTCATAATATTTACATGCAAAACATTTTAAAATGCCCAAGTATGGTCCATTGAGTTGGGAGACATCTTCTATAATTTGCATGATTTGACTATGACCCGGTCGACAACACGACAACTTATATTTATAAAACGTTACATTAAAATTAAATATTTCACACTCCACACACTGCAGTGAATGTATTTTTGTAAAAAGCTTGAAAGGTAACAGTAGGTAATTCTGTTTAAACGTTTAATTTCAAAAAGAAGGGCTATTTATAAGATTGAGTATTGTTTGTGTTAATCCCCGTTAGCACTAGCGTTTTTCATCATTACAAACAATGACTGAAACTTTGTGATTGTCACATTTTCTTTTTTTAATATTTATTGCAACACATCAATCATTAAATTTTACATTAGAGATGAATATGTAGCATTTTGAGTATAATTAATTTAAAACATGAAATGAATTGCTTGAATTGCTAAAACATGAAATGTATTATTAACATGTTGTTCAATCTAAAGTTATTTGCGTTTGACTATTTTTACTTAATTTAATTGCACTGCACTTGAAACAAACGAACCTTGATATAAATACACGAATAGGTATATATATATATATGTGGATGCTTCACATTGTTTTTCATGTCATAAAAGTTTAAAAGAAAATATGCTCCTGGAGTGTTATTGCATTATTATTAAATTATAAGGCTGTGGGTTTAATGAACTCATAAATAAGTTATTTTTATTTCTGGGATATGTTTAGTTAATATATAAAGAGATAGTATTATAGGCTCAAAAAGTGTACTAATTCACAAAGGAAATAATTTTATAAGTATTTAATAATAATATTGAGCATATACATATAACTTAATATGCTACGGCAATATCGTAGAGCTTCTGGAAATAATCGTAGGCGTTAACAGATTCATCCTTCGATGAATTAGCGGATGATTCTTGCTCCGACAGCGGAATCGGAACAATTGGATGAACTTTTGCATCACCATCTGGATTCAGAAAGTGCATGAAACTTTGACGAGGTTTGGCATTCATTTGATGTGCCGTCATGCCTCTAACTCGATGAATCTGTTGACAAATCAAAATATTACATAGGTACTTAATACTTCAAACATTATTATAAATAGTATTTGTGCACTATTTAAAACAAACCAATGCCAAATATTGCCTTGTATGAAATAACTACTGACACTGAATTGTAATGCTTCTCCAGAATTGTTGCTGTCCGTAAAGACTTCGAGATTACAACTTATTTAAAAAAGTTAACTGTTAATTAAATTATGCATTTCTCACTATAGCTCGAATTCGTCCGGCTGTCCATGTTTCAAAAATTTGAGCTCCTAAGAGAATTAATGAGTCTGGTACTGGATTTGCTGGAATCCACTCCCCAGATAATGTCTTTACCTGAAATTTAATTATAACGATACCAAACTAAAATAATGGCAATGAATAATCTAAAAACATTTAGATAGTTACTAACTGTCAGTTAGAAATAATATTTGATTATATTATGTGACTTTACTTCTAGTCCTCCTGTCAGATCTTGATGTAGAAATGTTATCGTTCCCCAATCGCTGTGCTCTCCACACCGAATCTCGTCAAGGGGAATATTTCCGCTTTTGTCCAATACGTTATAAAACATTGATCTCACTACAGTTTGATTCTTCACAGTTCGGTCATCAATATTGCGATGTCTACTGATCAGCGCGTTGTCTTCAAGTTTCAGAAACAATTCAAGGCATCGCAAAATCTTTTTGGTGATATTGTCGTACTCAGGGCGAACATCCTCAAACGCCTTTTGAAAGCCGGGGACTTCTTTATTGGGATATTTGTTTGAGTCCAGTCCATCAAGGCCCCAAATATCCCAAGACTCGCGAATGTCAGTTGAACTGTTGTCTGTTTCATTTAATCTTCGGGAATTTAAAAACATACATGGAATAAGCCTTATTGGAAAACCTTTTGTGTTTTGAATTTGCTGATGACTTTATTTGATTGACAACAAATGTGAAATCAAATTAAGAAATTCATTTGCTTACGCTTCGACACCAGGTCCTAAGTAGCCATGAAAAGTATTCGCGTCTTTCTTTTTGTATTGTTGTTTTATTTCAGTCGGTAAGCCAAAAAATTGCGTTGATAAATTGTAAATATGATCAACCTGTAATAAACACAGAAACATTACAATGCCAAAAATACTCTCCCATAATGTGAGGCACAAAAAATTGATGAGACACTGCATTCTTTGTCAATTGCAACTAAAAATGTTTTTTTGTACAAATAATAATAAACCTTTTTTAAATCTACTCCGTGATTCACGAGATAACAAAATCCAGTTTCACTCATAGCCGAACCAATTTCATCAGCCAGTATATTGAAGTCGTCATTGGTCAAATGTTCAAACAATCCCGAAATCGGAGAGCAATCTATTATGGGCATTTCCATTGTTACTTCTTCAAATCCCTTTTAAATGTAGTGGTGTATTAATAGTTTATCCATATGAAAAGTAAGCACCATTGTATTATTGCCTTCAAAAGTTTTCTGAACTATATGAGGATTTTTGCTAATACCGTACCGGCGCTTTTAGTGACCCATGGTCAATTGTTTTCCATATATTTTGCTCACCAAATATTAATACCCCATGGACCTATAATAAGCCCCCCCCCATACTCCATACAACTGAATGGTAGAACAACAATGTACACAAACGTACTGTACTCCAGAGCTCTATCATAAGTCCAAAACAATAATAACCTACATAGAACCCGAAGATATGTAATTTTACAAATGAGACACTGGAGACTTACAGATGAGACTACTTTTACAGACCGATATGATGAATTGATAGAGGTGACAAAATTAAAATTTTGCCTTCAAAATATAATTCCCAAAGTTCCCCTCTGTTAATTATACAGAAATACAATCCTTGATGATTTTGAAGCACATGGAATTACAGATGTAGTCCTAAAATTGCAATGGGACTCTATATAACACCGTAGTCCTTCAGTATAACATCGGAGTTCAAAAGTTTCAGTATATCGCAGTTTGATTGATTTTGAAATATGTGCATTTGAATTGTATTTTAACTTCTTACCAGATGTTTACGGAATAGCGTATTAAATTTTCCGATTGTAATCCTCAAATTAATCACAAATTATTTGAATATTGTACTGAAATGGCGTAAATTACACACCAAGGAGACACAAAATGCAATGACTGAATAGTAATCTCAATTCTCAATGATTACCAATAATCTCGTGGCACGATCCTACCTACTTTATGTATAAGTATAGGTATAAATATAATGTATAAGTATATAAGAAGTAATTCATGAAACTCTCTCTGGTGAATGTTCATTTTGTTCATCGAACTTTGTTACTCTCGACCCTCTTGCCGACTTTATATAATATGATAATACTACTACCACTAATAGTCATGATTATTCAATACACGCTTACATATGTTACATAACCGTGCGTGCATTTATCTTTTCAACTCTCTCAATTCCAGTTTCTATTGCGTTTCGTCCTCACAATGATTGCATCCGCATTATAATGTAACACATTTTATAAAATATTATAAAATATTATTATTTCGTAATAAATATGTATTGAAATATAATATATAACTTGGACATTATTTTTAAGGTATAAGGGTATTTAAGGTCAGTGGCTCCGCCACGTAATTTTGTGTAGGTGTGCAGGTGTGCAAATTTAAACAACACTCATCCCTCGGAATGTTTGAAATTGCAATAAACATTTGAAACAATTATTTATCTGCATCATACGGATGAGGTATCAATATACGACTTTATTGGGTACCACAGTGCAAATTTAGCACTGTGGTACGCAAGAGCGTATCAACGTATAAGCACTAGAAACACGAGGCTTCTAGAATCCGAAAATAAGGGTTGTTTCCGAACTTAAAAAATGTTAATTTTCAAAGAGAAGGAATATCCTGATTTTTACACAGCAAAAGTATTTGAAGATTGCTGGAATTGAGAAAAATTTGAACTTTTGGAAATCAAAAGTATCCGGAGATTAAAGGAATTGAGAAAATTTTGATTTTTTAAACAGTAAAATACATCCGGAGATTGAAGGAATTGAGAAAATTTCGAACATTTTAACAGCAATGTAGGTATAACATGAATAATT
>JABASD010006173.1:0-10718 GCA_019776165.1 Pogonognathellus flavescens
GCCCTTGCTAAAAGGTTTTCAAAAACCCACACAAGATTTATCATGCTTTTGACATCAGTTTCAGTATTTATCATTGCAAATTGTGAGGAAAATTTCAAAATTCCCTTGGTGGTTTTCACTGGTTTTTTATTTTTGATATGTTCAGCTATATCACTCATATACATTGGGAAAAACCAAAGAGAATCGTTTAGTCGTTTTAAATAGCTGTTAGATTTCCCTTTACCATCTAGCAAAACGTCTATATATGAAAACAAATTACTTTTGAGAGAAACTTCTCCACCATTTTCTGTGTTGATATAATAGGAAGAAGTGGTTAGCAAAATTTCACTGTCGACAAGCTGTTCAAGATTTTCAGGGGAACTGGGGACTTCCATTTTTGTTAAAAACGAGAACATCATGCCTGTGTATGCAGCACTTAACACGAGAGACGCAAATAACCAAGTGGTGGTAACAAATGTCACTTTTAAGTTCAATTTTTGAGAGCGGTTCAGGATAATTGAACTTTCAGCTTCAACTAAAAATGTAAAAGCGTCAATGAATACCACTTCGAGCGAAACATGCTTTGATTTTCCCAGGAGGAAAAATAAAATCATAGAGACCCCCAATAAACCAGCAAGGAGTAACATCCACGTTGCAATATCGAAAGGTTTGTGCAAAGCTTTGAAATTGTCAAGAGACTCTGGTTGTATAACAATTAGGAAGGAATACAACTGAAATATTTCAGCTGTTGGTAGCCATTCGTGTCTTTTAGAAAGTTTTAATGTCACGTTGAAAATTGGATATAACAAAGGGCTAAATGCCAAACTATTGTAGATGGTGTTTGAAATTTTCTGCGTAGTAGCTTCTTGGTTTAAGGTTATTGTAAAATTCAATTTCGAGGATAAGACTTTCATTGCACAAGCATAGTCTGGTGTGACAAATCCCAAATGGTTTAAACTGCAAGTGTCAATGACAGAAAATAATTCGATCAACTGCGGAATTTGTCTTTGAGTGGAATATAGTTTAACAAACGAGCCGTGAAATTGGGAAATTTTTCTTCTCAAAATATTTCCGATTGAGAAAGAAGATTTACTAACACGAGTTATTCTGTTTTCTTCTAAACACTCCAAACAAATGCTGCCAAACAAAAATTGGTGATCCCTCGTTGTTGTATTCCCAACTGGATTTTGCTGATTTAGTAGTAATGATAGAATAAAGTATTGACTTGCAATTGAAAATTTGTACAGACTATTAAAGAAATTTGCTCTCACTTCCTCATTCAAATATTTTGGATTTGTGTTTTCTATGAATATAATGTAATTTGGATTTTCCCCTTGTGAGATGAACTGTGAAATTGTTTTTAAAACTGATAAATAATTTACATTTATTGTTAAAATGTAGATCTGAATTGTACAATCAGCGTTGTATTTTTTAAACACACCATTTGTATTTGTGAATCCAGGGTTTGCAGTATTTTGATTAATTTGATGCGTGATTCTCACAGAATTATATTTACAATAAAAGTCACTAGAAAATGAAGGAATGTTTTCAAATTTATCTACAGATGTGTTAAATGAAAAAATCAAATCTAGTGAGCATTTATACAAGTTCAGCAAAAATGCATTTTCACAATTCGTATATTCCGTAGTTATTATAATACAAAAAACAACGAAATACGCCTGGGATTTATACATTTGTAAATGTTGTGTTATGAAAACAGTTGGATGAAGAATGAGGGTAGGCATCTATACTTGTCATCTATCATGGAAGGGTCAATACTTCATAAATTTAGTATTATTATTGAACAATTGAGAAATGCTATTTCAAAGATAAGTATAATAGAAGCTGAGTATCAATTAATACCAATTACTAGTGTCATTGCCATCATAACATTCGTGGTTTGCTATTATTATTAATTATTATTCTTTTGTTATTGTACAATGGTGGGCAGTTTACTGATGTTGTGATGTTGTTAAGTGTCTTTCATATTTAGTGGCTTTGTTATATATACGCTTGCAATAAATTCAAATTAAAAAACAGTATTGTCGAAGAGAGATAACAAAAAATGTCATTAAACATGGAAATGGGATCCACTCCGAAAAAATGTAAGAGAAAGTGTATTCAGCATTATTTTTTCATAATCATTGATGTTAGATGCTAAAATAAATGTTTCAAACAAATGTTTACTCCCATACAATGTAAAACTAAGTACTTATATAATAACTTTTTATCATTTTATTGTTAGTACTAATATTCTATTCATCTTTTAAGAAGTTAATATTGGCACAAAAATGTTCTCCACATAATGCATGCCTGTAATTATGAAAGACTACCCAAATATAGTTGATTATAGTACTGATAAGATTGAGCAATGGAAATAAAACAAAAATGTGTCCATCATAAAACTTTTTTAACAGTTTGAATAGGCACATTTAACATTACATTATAAATGAACTTATTATCACAAATAAATATAGACCTAGTCCACACAATACATTCAGCCGTCATCAGGGTTGAAAATCATGGAGAAAAGGTACCTCGGGAATTTACGGAAAAATTCGTATTTTACGGGAAGTCAAATTTCTTTTTCCGTACGGAAATATGAATACAACTTAAGTAAGTAAATTCGGCTGATCCGCCATCATTTTTATCGACCGAGGGTAAAAAATCAGCCTTAGAGCCTTGGATCAATATAATTTGTATTACATATAGTGCACAGTTTTTTTGTACTATACGATTCAAGTGAAAATCCATTGTAGCTATATAACGCACATTATTTAGCATAGCCGGTCATATTCACGCAAGTATTATGTGTGTTATTAAGTAGAATTGTTCAAGCAAGAGGCAACTATTTACTCAAAATGCTCTAATTAAAAAAGTTTTGTATTGTAGTATTCGTGTTATTTATGGTTAGGTTGACCTGAGTTAAGATATGAGTGTAGCATGATGGTACATTCAGATGTGTTCCGAAACTTTTCAAACAACTTTACACACTACATGGAGAAATAAATGGCAAGGTATTTAGAAATACAAATAAATGTCTCAATCACTTCTAAGCTTATGATTACGCGATTTTTATTTTTTATGCAGATTTTCCCGTTTCTTTATTGCCTTCTACCTAATTTAAAGTTTAACACTTACAAGCGTTTGCTGAATGCTGTAAAGTGTATTGCTATCAAGAACGATTGTATATTCCAGCCAACTATAATGCAGTTGGACTTTGAAATGGCAGCTATTAAAGCAATTAGACATGCATTACCTACTACCATTATCAAAGGTTGCTATTTCCATTATTCCCAGGATTTGTGGAGAAAAGTACAAAATATAGGTTTAGCAAGCTTATATGAAGAAAACAGTGAGATAAAGCGTTGGATACGCAAATGTATAGCTCTACCCTTAATACCAATCAAGAAACTCGACAGAGCCTGGCTTATTTTGCATTCTCAAGCGCCCAACATACCATAAGTAAACTTGATGTTAGATTACATCGTAGAAAACTGGATGGATGATACTGAAGCAAGATTTGATAGGTTAGCATTAAGTAATTTTATTTGAATGTTCTGAATTATAACAATATGAATATTATTCTAAACATTCATTATGCGTTATGTTTTGTTGTAGAGCAATGTGGAATCATTACGATACATTAACTCATAGGACCACCAATTCATTAGAGTCTTGGCATAAACGTTTAAACAGTGAAATCAATCGAAGTCATCCTAATGTTTGGAATTTTATTGGCATATTACAACAAGACGAACAGTACAATGGAACAAAAATTGAACTTGCTCTACAAGACAAATTGGTTACGTATACTAAACGAGCTACAAGAACTCGAGAGGCAAACTTTGTTCGACATAAACATGAATTAGATAGAGGCATACAGGTAGTATAACATTGAAGGTGTTTATGTGCAAAGTAAGTAGGTTTTGCCCCTTGCACCAGTCGCGAAAACAACGGAAGCAATCAAACTAACAATTTTAAAAAAAGTCAGTGAATTTATAGTACATTCCTTAGTATAATTTTATGATGCAGAAAGTATCTGCTGTGTAAAAAGTATATTTGTCTATTATGTTCATTTATGTAGTTTTTAGATAAAGTCAATAATAAACGAATAAAGATATTTAGTAGTTTAGAAATGAAATAGTGCAGGTAGATTTTTGTAAATAATTAGCAACTATAAACCTGTAATGTACTATTCGTCGTAATTGTAAAGTAATATACTCAGATTGTTTATGCTTTTTAATTTTTCATTGCAAAGGTAGCATTTTAATATTACAATGTAGTAAATATATTTTATTTGTTATATAATAATTGTTATTGTTTAATAGTTATGCGAACCAAATTCTTGACAATATTGAATAATTTGTATGCATATTTTGTAGCTCATTAAGTTTTGTGCAATTCCGATCTGTAAGTAATAAAAAATTACATGTACACAACAAGTATAATAGTACGTGTATAATTCAATAACGCTCAGTACACAGTACACACACACTAAGTACTTAAAACCCCTTACAGTGAAAGAATCGGCAACTCTGTGCTACAGAAAGGTGCACCAGCAACCCTTCCCTTACAGGTAGAAATGTCGCGACTTGGATTAGAGGCGTTTCTCGTACGCTCCTGTACACACGCTTATAGAGTGTGTTATTTGGACTTAAATTTATTTTTAGCAGCATCCATTCTTGGAAATAGGGATTTTTAGGCTAAGTTAAAGGGACCCCTTTATAAACACAAACTTAAACTAAAAATATTGAATATTGTGTTTTAATATTGAATATTATATACCTCCTTTTCAACCTTTCTTCTGGCATTCTCAGAATCGGTTGTATAGCTTCCTGTCCTGTTGAACGATAGTGGCCAGTGTTTTCATAGACACAATTTTATCATTTCTCTACCGTTCTAAAATATCCACTTGTCTTGTCTAGAAGCGTCACCAGGAATAAAAGTTGGGAAGTATTATACACTGCTTAAAATTTGAAATTAAAGTTTATGTTTCGATTATGTTTTTCCAATCCCATAAACATTTTTGTCAAACATAAAATTATTTTGGCAATATTTTAATATTTCATTCAATTCTTGTAGATCGTGCCTTGGCTTTTTCAATACCTTTCGTTAGTGTAACAGTTCCTTTGTAGCAAGTATTGGTGAAAATATATAAAATGCCAACATATAAAATAGTAATAAATCAGTTAGTTTTATTACATCCATTATAATATAATTACCTTTTGCACGTACCAGGAACCCAGTTCAACATTGTGTAATCATTGAAGGGTAATTTGATAGTAATTTGTTGAAAGGGAGTGTTAAAAATATTGCGTGTGACTAAGTACAAAAATTATGTAGGTCAAACATTTTATTATAATGTTATTGATATGTAAGATGTTATTGGGATGCATATTTATGACTGTTATTCTGGAAATGTACAAAGTGCAATGAGGATGTCATAAAACCTTTAGTTATAATATTATTATTCACGTATGCATAATATGTATCATTGCACTTGACATTGACTCGTGTAATGTTATCCTCGTGTAAGAATTGACTCATTCACCTGAACTTGTACCTATATAAAGTAATGTCCTTTCAATGAATAAATCAGTCCTACTTGAATTGCTGAACGAAACTCTGCTCTAAATATTTATTTGCATCTTAAACAGATTACACATAAAGTTAGAATTATCACATCGATTACTTATGTGCATAATTGCATTCAATAGTTTCTCTTAGTAACATAAAAAGTAAGATGCTTTTGATAAAAGAATTTTTGTGTAATAAATGAAAACATAAGAGTATAAGATTATATACAAACAAAACCATTATAGAACACTAAACTACATACAACCTTTAGCATTGCTTACTATTTTTGACTTAATTTGGAATCAGTAGCGTAGAGTAGCTAAATTATTGAAATTGAATAAAATTATACAATGATTTTGCCCGTGTCATTTCAATCGAAGCGAATTCTAGTCACAGGAGCAGGTAGAGGTTTAGGTAAAGAAATCGTACGGTGTCTCGTAGAAAATAAAGCAACTGTTTTTGCACTTTCGAGAACCCAATCAAAATTAGACGAGCTGAAGAAAGAATTTCCTCAAGTTAGGACTTTGCAGGCAGATCTTCAAAACTGGAATCAGACTCGAGATGTTGTAAGAAGTATCGGAACTATCCATGGACTTGTTAACAACGCAGCTATAAATATTGCAGGATCATTTATGAAAATCTCGCAACAAGATATTGACGAGTAATTACAACTTTTCAAACTATATAACCATAACTATATTTATTTAATTTACTTAATCCACTGCCTTATTTTTCTGCATTGGGAAATTTTTCATTCGTTTAACATTTCCTATACAGTACAATGAATTCGAATTTAAAACCTGTGGTCAACGTAAGTCAAGTTGTATGCGAGGACATGGTGAAAAGAGGAGAAGGCGGCTCAATTGTGACAATTTCTTCAATTGTAAATCATAATCGACTTTAAATAAAAAATTGAATAAAAAATAGAAATTAATAGGCAAATTAAAAATGACAAGACGAAAACAAAAAAATCCGTTCATCTTATATAATTGTTTCTTTACATGCAAGTGCAGACTTCAAAAATTCCATGGGTCAAACAACATTTATACGGTGCTTCTAAAGCAGCTGCATTGCTAATGAACCAAAACCTGTCTTTGGAAATGGGAAAGCATAATATTCGTGTGAATACTGTGAATCCAGGTTTATTTGCTTCAGACATGTCAAAAGCCAGTATTGAAAATACAAAAGGTTTCTTCTACACCAACAACATGAGTCGACAGCATCTCAAGAGATTGGTAACTACTACGGAAATTGCGAACACCGTCATGTTTCTTTTGAGTGACTACAGCGGGGGCATCACAGGACAAGCTGTTTATGTATGTGGAGGCTTTACTTCTTCATAATTAATTCTAGTATTAGTAAAACGATTGATGACGATTGATGATGATTACTTCTCCTATTGGCAATAAAAATAAAATCAAAATTCCGTGATCCGTAATATTACTATATTGCTTTTACATATAATATATTATATCAATCGCTAAGTTTTCTGGAATAATTTTTTCACCTGCTCACCTGTAGTTTACGAAACTGATCACACACACACGGAAGTAATAAATACTAATAAATATATAGATATTTGAACAATTAGGAGTGTATTATTAACTAAATTATTGTATAATAGACTGCATAATATTTTTATTTAGGTATCGAAACTTCTTTATTCATTGGTTCATTATTAAGTAGCGTAAGCTACTTTATTTAATCATGTAAAAGTTTCTCATGAATTGTAAAGAACGTGTATGTGTAAAATTAATCTCATGATGTTTATGTTTAAATAGGAGTTTATACTGCCTATGAGTTTTTTTCAAATGCTAAACCAGAGAGTAGCCCTAATCTTTAATGATATTGATTACAATAAAAATTAAAGTACGAGAGTTTGAGCGTCTAGAAAATTAAACCGTGAAAACCGCACGTCACCCCCCCCCCACCCCCCCCCCCCCTCCTAGATTCCAGAAAAGGAGTTATGTATTTCACAAAAATTTAATTTGGGAAGGTCGACATTTTGCTGATTTTTTAGTTTGAACACTTCCAAATTCGTCTCAAGCCCCTCCACTTGGTTAATCCTAGATACGCCCTTAGAAGCTACATATAGTGTACATAGTAATTAATAAATATAAGACATAATCAGAGTAAACTGTAAAATCCAAATTCTATCAAATACGAAGTAACTTAAACCGTGACATTTCCGAGTAGCTATATTTATGAAAATGATCAATGATTGATCATGCTTTATGTATGTACTACTTATTTAGGTATATTTATTATTATATGCAAGTCTATAAAATACATAATGTAATGTTTATTATCAACGATATTTTATCTTGAGTTCAAGGGTCAGTCTTAAGACCAACATGAAATTTGAAGACAGCGTTCCTCCAATTGACGTTTATTGTATTGCTATGGTCAACCTTTGAGCAGATCATTACTTACATTACATTACATGAATAATCATTACATTGTAAATAGCAAAAAATAATTCCAATTAATCTCTGTAAAGAGTAGACATTTTTTAATGTTCGCTAACCATTTCCACGTAGCAGTTCTAGCCACTAATCACTAATTGCTAATGATTGCATGATAACATTATGCATTAGTAACAACTTATACTTAGCATGGCAGTTAGCAGTTATAAAAGCGAAAAATTTTCGTCTATTGCTCTCACAGCCGTTTCAATTGTTCAAATGTGACTTTACAAGACAACATTTGAAAGGCAATAAGTACCATGTATTTCTTCAGGGGAATTGTCCCTTCGACCTCAACTTTTTTACTTTTTGTAGTAGCACTTGCTACCGATGCTACCTTAGCAGAAAGTTATTCGAACGCTAAATCTTGTGGATATCTTTACAATGAGCAAAATTTTGCAGGGAATTTATTTGAAATTAAAGATTCCAACTATGTTTCTAATCTTGCCGAAACTTACGTGACAACAGACTCAGTGTGGAATGTGACAAAATCTTTTCGAGTGGAAAAGGGTTGCTTGCTAACTGCGTGCAACCAAAGCTACTTTGACGGAGTGTGTCAGGAATTTACCGAAGATGTTGAAGAAACCCCGTTGCAATTCGATTCTTTCTTGTCTGTCAACTGCACCTGTGCTACCGTAAGTTAGCTGTTAGCGTAAGTTAGTTTGTTATTTTTTTATTTCTCATTGTAATCTGATTTTTAATATCGTTTTTGTATGTTTGCAAAATATGTAGGAGTGCAAGTGCAAATGTAGCGATGTGCATATGAGAAGAACTTCTTGTGCAAGGGCGTACGTAAACAAGGGATGCAACACCTGTAATGCTTTCTACACAGATTTCAAGGGGAAGAAGCCTTTCGTACCCGATGCATTTAAGAGCTCAATTGCTTCCATAATGGTCAGAAAAGGCTGTTCTCTTACAATTTACGACGAAGAAAATTATAACGAAGATCCCGAAACTGATCCTGACGCTCAGGAATTTATAATTGAAGGAATCAGGGAGGTTGGTGTTTAATTTTGGCAATTTACAATGATCATATTAGACAAATTATAATAATGTTATATAATTAGTAATGATAATACATAATATTAAATATCTAGATTATCTATTCAAGATTTGTATTCCTAAAGTAAATGATTGGTAATAATATTTTTATTGCCCTTTATTTAATCGAAATTGAAATAAATTAAAACTTCATGTATCTTATTTAATTCTAGAATTGGAATCGTACCATCTCTTCTTATGACTGTTCCTGTTCAGAAGATTCAGATGTCCTGCAACCGATAACACCCAAGATCAGAAAACCCGGAAGTAATTAAAATCAATCTTTCACTTATTAGTTCAAATGGATAATAATATTAAAATTATGAACGCGTGAATTTAAATATATATTTTTTTAAATCCAGGTCCTCCTATGATTGACGTACCATTTAGTGCTGACAATATAAGCGCTCTGTTGGATACAGAAATGGGAGATATACCTGGAATAGGGAGACATCCTGGATTGGTTGCAGCTTTGAAGTCCATTAATGGCAAAAGGAGTCCTAGAAATGCATACATTTTACTTCTCGGTCTTACCGGTGCTGGAAAATCGTCTGCAGTAAGTCCTCTATAATAAATCGAGTTAAAACTATAAAACCGTTGCTTCGAAAATTATTACAACATTTCAATATTATTTCAATAGATTAATCTGCTGTTTGACAATGAAAATGTTGCCAGAGTTGGTCAATGTACTACATCGGATATTCACGAAATCCGTATTCCAGTTCCACTCGATCAGTTGGGAATACAAAATTCAGAATTAAGGATTATTGACACTCCTGGTCTTGGGGATACTAGAGGACTGGAGCAGGATGCAAAGTTTTTGGCAACATTGGAAGACTATTTAGAAGGGCATGAAGAATTAAGCAAACGAATACCAAATATTGTTCTCGTTTTTGCTAAATTTCATGACAATCGTTTTAATGGAGAGGGCTCCACGTTTGTCAAAATGCTTCGAGGAATAGATTCATTCAGAGAAAGAATTACCGATAAAAAGTTTTCTAATGTTATTTTTGTTCTGTCTCACTTCATGTCCGAAACCAAGGCCATGCGACGAAGACCCGGTCCTAGACTTCAAAGTTTCAAAAATGTTATCGAGCAGTACAGCTTGTTTCCAAGGCCTATTTCTATTGTTGTAGCAGAAAACAAAGCGGCAGAGCAAGAATTGCCAATTTTGAATGGGTACTTTAAGCTACCAAATGGAGATTTTTACCCCCGAAATCTGTTCGAGAAAATTGAATTCGCAACAGTAAATGGAGCAGATCCAATTGGTGAGGCCGTAGTTCGATCGGCATTCAGTGACTCCGATCACTTCAATATCTCCAGAACCACTTTCAGACTTGTTACCTCTCAAAACAGAAAAGTAATGAAATTCTTGGCTGAATTGAGCGGTGCCCATTTATATCCCGTAGAAACAGAAGTCTCTCAAATCTTAGCCACTGCTTACGAATCTATGGATTTAAAAGTAGCGCAAAAGTTTCCAGACGGTTTGCCTTATCTCCAACGATCTTTCAATATTCGGAATATTCTAACCAAAGGAGATATTCCAAAAACAACATTAGAAATCGTCAAGTTTATGAGAGACATCAAACAGAATGAAGCAACATTGTTCTTAATGGAAGCAGCCTTCGGTTTGAAGGCCCCCAACTTTCCCGA
>JABASD010006174.1:0-10716 GCA_019776165.1 Pogonognathellus flavescens
CTCACTGTTACTGTAGTAGATGGCATCTACATCTACATACCAAACTTTACAATACCCTCAATGGCGTAACTAGCAAACTTTTTAGGGTGGTCACCACAGTACCCCCAACAAATATTGATCCAACTGAATAAATATTGATCCAATTGAACAAAAATTGATCCGATTGAACAAATATTGCTCCAATTGAACAATTAATGATGGATATGAACAATTAGTGATGGCTTCGCACCTATACTGCAGTGGTTTGCAGTGGTTTATTAAATTTGAAGAGTTGTAAGTTATTAATGCCTCATTGGTCACACATGTTCAAATGTTCATGTTGTGTTCTTGTGAAAATGAGTTTTACATATAGATGTGCAATCACATCACATATATAAATAACGAAACTTATAACCAGGGAACCAAAAACCCATGGATTTTTCAGAAAAATTGAGCAAAAACCCAGGGTTTTGGGGTTTTTCATTTCAGTTTTTCTCAAGAACCCGTCTACCTATTTATAATAAATATACCGACTATGTTATGTTGAATTAAGAATGAAATCTACGTGGAATTATTGTGGTGCAAACTCGTAAGAACCTTAGATTTTACTTTGAACATTATGGCTGGGAAGTATATTTGAAAGTTTGAAAACATTCAGTGATACATTTACGAGATATAGCGGAATAAGCGGAATCAAGAATACTGGATCGCTTCTCCCCGGGTTAAAAGACCCAGCTATTGTTCGATGAATATTTTGACATGTCATCTATAAGCCAATCTAAACTTACCTAGACGGCTACATGACGCAATTTTTGATAGTTGTAAAAGTTATGATAAACCTAGGCGGAAATTGAATGGCTGGAGAAAAGGCATTTGGTCTTTGGTAGTGACCTAGTTTGTCTATGGTCTAGTTTGTTTACTGATAATGGGATGTTGAGTTGGAGTAAATTTAAGGAATAGAAGGTGGAAGGTGAAGTGGAAGGTTTGCGTAACGTAACGATTTGACGTAACGTTGATGTTGGTTTAATTTCTGGGTAGACGACAGAACTCATTTACAAAACGCAACGAAGCAAAGAAATGAGTTGTGACATGCATAAAGAGAGAAAGAGACAGACTGGCAGATACTTAAATCGTGTAATGCAGTTGCTTGATGCGACTGAAGTTTATGCATGCCCTCACAACCACGGCAAGGCCTACATGCAAACATCCCACCGCCATCAGGGTCTAGGGTCTTCAACGGAGCAGACTAGGTGTATGCACACTCCACATTCGGCTATGAGTGTAGGCCAACATTAGCAAAAGCGTTGCTGCAGACTGGTGGTGCGAGGATGTGTGTGTGACTGGATGGACGGAAGATCATTAGAAGAAGAAGAGAAGAAATAAACAGTCGGAGTTAAAACAACAAACGAAGGGGAGAGTGACAGAGTTGATTGAAACTCTTCCTTTCCTTCCAACTGAACCATTTCTCTTCACGTTCACTTACTTCCACGGTTTAGACTCAGCCACAATATAACTCCTCGCACTGCCACGTCTTCTTTTGCGGAAGGAAGGATTATCGGACAGAGACTGTAACAAGCCCGTATCTCCAGCACCACACTGCAACTGCACACATCTACCTTTTATAGTGGCAGCAGTAATTGTAGTAGTAGCTGGAAGGAGTTGGAGTGGTGGAAGATGCAATTCCTCCGTTTGTGTTCCAGCGTAGCAGAAGAGTTGCCTTCTAAGTAAGAATTAAGTGGAAGACGAAGACCTGCCAGCAGCTGAGACTTGCTGACTCTCTCTCCTCTTCTCGCAGCCTGGACACTTTACACAAACATCTCCGCCACTGCAGCAATCCTACAAGTACCTCCACAACTCACTCCGTCTCTCCCGCTATGGCTCCTTCCTCTACAACACACCAAATGCAATTCAGTCGCAATCGAGGAAAAAGACCTTGTGGGTTGATTCGGTTGATGTTAGCTAAATGTCTCTTCTCTGTTTGTAGTGCAGAGTGCGAGAAAGTTGTACACCGGCAGAAGCAAGCTACGAGACGAACGGTGGTTGTGAGATGTAAGAGAATTCGGGTTTTGTTGTGGAAGTGGAAGGCCGTGAAGGCAGGTAGCTCCGGCAGCTGCATGGATGGAGGAGTCGATCTGCCGAGAAGGCAATTCTTTATTTGAGCAATAAAGTAGTGATAAGGTTGCTGGCTCTTCTTGTTATCTCCGTGTCTCCATCCTGCTCTGCCACAACCCACTTTCATTCCTCCACAATACTCTCCTTCTTCCAGCCTTCCTCCGAAGTGCAGCCGAAAACAAAGGCACTTGTAGAAAGACTGATTGATGTATTGCTACAGCTTTTCCATTGTCATATTTTATTATTTAGATGTCCATACTGTTATACACGCTCAACAAGAACGACACACAAACGCTTTGGTCCATGTCCTCTTCTTCCCTCCAAACTCCCCGTTTTCTGCGTACCTCCGTCATGTCTCACTTTCATTCATAGTACAATAGGCACAACATTATTACTCCTGACGTTGGGCGTCGCACTTCGTCCCATTCTTTCTAACTATTTCTAACAGCCTTGCAATAAATAATCTACCATCACCGAGTTAATTGAATTTTGATAATCCTCGAGTCATCGGGAGATATATATTGAAAACAGCAATCAAAATAGTCCAAACTTTGGTGATTACAGATATCAGTATCTACCTACCTAACATTCCAAGCGGATCGTATCTATCTGTAAGAAATCACCCAGATTGGAATGAGTTATTCGCGCGTTTTTCCATAATTTGATCCCTTTCGCCGGCTTTCATTTTGTGTGAGAATTGAGAATGTAAATGAGACTCACATTCACAGTACCATCTCTTACTAAGGTAATACAAATGGCAGATTGCCGTGATTGCAATGACAAAGGGTTCATGCAATGAACGGGTTACCGCTAGTATTATTATACAAATATTTCATTCGCCTTTTAACAAAAATATTTTAGTAAATATTTAGTTGAGAAGCTTTCCTTTGAGCATCCAACTGCTGTACTTGTGTTTGTCTTGTTGTCACAAGCTGTGCATCACCAACAATTTTTGAGAGCAAAAACTGAAAACTACAGCTTTGTGAAGGTATATATGTAGGTACAGATGTAAGGTGTACGTGTTTAAAGCGGTGTAGAACAAAGAAGTGTTAATGTGGGATTTAATGTTTTCTTAGTGTAAACTCTTCTTACTCCTGCGGTAACTGAATGTGAACTTTGAACTGCTGAATGTTTACGTGCCAAAAGTTTATATGCAGTCAGCTAAGCGGGTGAAATATTTCAACTGAAAGAATTTTCAGGAGTGCAAAATTTTTGCAAACTTTTGCTTAAAAAGTGCAAAAATTCAAAATTACATTGTAAAATACATTGAAATTTTGCTAAAAATTTGGTAGTTTGCATTAAATTTTTTGAAATGTGGGAATGTGTATTGAGTCTTAAGAGTGGACATGGAGTGATGGCGATGGCTACGGATGTAACGTATAAGTGTGAGATATCTGCGGGCGAATGGAGGAGCAGCGGTGTATGGTTGACTACTCTGGTCTGAATAAAAGGAAAGGAATAAAGTGGCGTTGTGCTCATTGAGATCTGTGCTGTGCAATGACAATGACCGATAATGCTCCCCGTCTGCCGATTTTATGGAGACTTATTGAGTTCTACATTCCATCTTTGCATCTATATTCATAGCCGTCGTCTTCGCCTGGAACAGGGAAACCTCGCAAAGCAGATCCACTTCTTCTGTATTTGTGAGAATTCTTTCTTCTTTGAGTGCTGAATGCAAATCCTTTTGGCAACAGAACGTTCTTCCACAACAGATGCAGATTCTTCATGCAGCGCAGCCTTACTTCAAATTGGACTGCGAGTGCACAGAGCACTCCATGTCTTGTGGCACTTACGTTTACACAATACGAGTCAAGTACCATCACCGAGATACTTACGTAATGTATAGCTGATAAAACTCATAAAACCGTGGATCGTGCAATGAATTCGGAATTTCGTGTCTCACCTTCCATTCCCAACCTCCTTCCTCCACTCACTCCATGCTTTTCCTCTTCGTTCTTGGCACTGCTCAAACACGAAGTCTTTTCTTCTTTTCCTTCCAACTCTTCGCACAACTACTCCACCGACTCCACTTACAACAGTCAATACTCTTTCAACAAATTAAACAACCTGCTTAATATTGCGGGCCGTAAAACACACACACAAGCAGTTTGCGAATATATCGATGCGCTTTGATCTTGTTGCATTTAATTGGATGTTCCCACAGGTATTCTGGGAATCATCCTGACACAGCTCGGCATTCCATATTCCTCATTCTACTTTTCCACGTAATAACTTCATGAAAGTTATCAAGGGTTTTCCAAAGAATCCAACCTATTGTGTTTTGCTCTTGTGCTCTGAGTGAAGTCTATTCCACCTAGACCTACAGAGTAGCAGCCACCAGCTTGATCTTGCTAAGAAACAGAAATACCTAGGTACTTCACTTACTATCTGTTTCATCAACATGCATATCTGTGCAAAGTATAATGCATCGTATTATATAAGCCTTTGGTCATCCACGTACGTACTGCTGTAGCCTCCACGAAGTTTTCAAGGCTTGTTTTATTCCACACTCAAATAACGCAATACTTTGTAGTCGCCTTAACACAGAATAATAATATTACTCCCTATTTAATTTTCACAATAAAATTCACCTTCAATCAATCTGTGGCATACCAAACATACGCACGCATGCCACCACCATATCCACCCACCCCTACACCTCTCTCCACTCCCAAACCAACATTCACATTGTCATTTCAAAGTGAATGAAACAGATATTCTCTCGTGGCTGTACAGTCTCATACTCATAATATAATATTAAATCAACCCCCAACGAACAACACTTACCGACCAATACTTACTACTGTCATACAAATATTGTACGTCCTACTACTGTAATAGTAGCTACAGGCAAAAACAGTAATGCTACGGCCGTAACGTAATACAGGACTTAAGTGTAATAATATATTATAGGCAACTGAGAAATTATCTGCTGCCTTGAGTCAGTCATTTTAGTGAAGAGAAATATTGTTCTTAGCTAATGGTCGTAGTAATGCGTAAACAACTCATACAAATGAATATTAACAAATAAATTAACATGCAAGTGCGGGTGTGTTCATTCACCTATCAGTAGTCCACCAAACTAATACACGCTACTAGATTTGCATTGCAAAGCCTACTCAGTAATCATTATCACAGATGAATATTTTATACCGCCATGAAATTATTGTCTGCAAAATCGCGTGTGCCTTGTGGATATGTGTATTTCAAAGCGTGTATTTTATTGCCTAATGGGTCTTATTCACAAATGAATATTTATGTGAATATCATACTTTTTATACAGTCAACAGAACTATAAATTGATAGTAAACTTAACGAGTCTGTTAAACCGATTCATCAAATTGTATATGGATGAAGCTAAAACTAGTTTGCTGATGCAACTTGGAGGGGGGACACGTCGTGAAGGGCGAGTAAACAAGAATTGATTCTGAAAATGTTTGCCATAGAAAAGTTTTCTTAAGCCATGCTGAAAGCGAAGGTACTAGAATAATGACTACAGAATGAATTGATTAGAGTACAAGTGGTATCTGCATTGTGAAGGTGAGCGATGATTGCTGAAAGTGGATACAAAATGTTTGTTTGGAATGTGTTGCAAAAAGTTCAAGGAACATGTAGCGAGGAGGTCGAGCATAATTGCGCTTCTCAACAACTCTGTGGCTAATTTTGAGAGTTTGGATTGGAAGAGGAGTATAGGGATAAGAAAAGGGAAATTATTAATGACAAGAAGTATCATGATCATTTCAGATGTGCATGTGTGTGTGAAGATGTATACGGGAATTATGTAATTGTCGTTATTGTGAAGTTTGCTCATTTTTTTGTGGCATACTCGTTGGCTATTCGTAGAACAAAAATATTCTATCCATTCAGACAATTGTGACTCACAATTTCTGACTGACTTCGTCATTGTCCTTATTCATTGTCTATTTAATGCGTATTGCAAACATTGCATTTGCTACAAATAATTACAAGAAATATCAGCTACGTATTTCTCAGTCCAATTATATACCGCGCACTCTGATGCAGACTCAGCTCAGTGAATTTCTGAGAACCTTATGTCATGAGTAACAATGCAAATTCTTACGATAACCACAATCATATTATGTTCATATTAGCATCACATAACATTCGCTTCTTAGGCTCCCATTAGTACATCATGAATGGTTCAAGTCTTCAAGTGGGATTCATTATGCATTCATTTTGTAAAATACAAATAATAATATTATCAAGGCTGATATTAAGAATCTTCAGCTGCTGCTTGCACGATCTGGTGGAGTAGAACGTACTGTGTTGTCGGTGTCTTGTATTGACGTGCGATAATAATAATAATGACAATGACACTTGAATTCTTGACTGAGTGAGTAGAACTGAACAACGTAACAATAATATAGTGCAAGACTTGATGCTGCTATCTGTAGAAGAATAGGCGTGCTTACAACATTTGCACATTGTTAATTTGGTGGTTCGTCTTGCCTTGGCTGATGACAATGTATGGAAGCGCATTAACATGAAAACTGTTAACTGCACTGTGGTTAGGTATGTTGTCTCGTAACGTTGGATATTTGTTGGTTGTCCAAAGCAAAGGAAACCACAAATGAAGCGTTGGCTGCTTCTGCATGACGTTGTCTTTGAATTGCCTTTAATCGAGATATGACTATATGACCCTGGCATCCTGGCAATAAATAAATATTCAAGTACCAACTGCCAGCATCAAACTACTCCACATCCACAGCTCTGCTCTAACGCTCCTACAATTCAACAAAGAAAGTCAAACGTGCCAACACTGCACTGCTCCACCAAAATAATATGATGTAGACATACCTTCATAATTTGCTCCTATATAATTCTTGTTTATTTATTTAATTATTAATTGGTGGCTTGCGACTCGACATTTATGTAATCAGAAGGGAGTAACAGTCAACAGTACCCACAAAAGACAGCGACTAATAGTTGTGCTATTGACTATTGTCATTTACAATTACAAGCGTTACTTTGTCTATGTATTGCTCTGTCAGCTCTGTCTATGTATGGGAAAGAATCTGGGTACTGTTAATACGACTGCGCGAACATTGTACACATTGGCAGCAGAAGTTAGATTGGCGGTCCAGTATACAAATTATTAATGGCGCGGTAATACAAATTGCAGATTATTATTATTACAATGAAAATACTATGACAGCCGTCATCGGGTTACCGCTAGTATATAGTATGCAAATATTATGCAACACAATATTATACATACCTAACTCACCCATATCGCATCCTGAGATCCTAAAACCCATACGGTCACTCACAAAATCTCCATCTTAGGGGCCGTGCACATATCTTCCACATCATAAAATCTAGATCTTTGACCCCCCCCCCCCTTGAGTATTTTTCCACACATTGTGAAGGGTGAAGGGTAAAACTCAATTGATGGCCTTCATATTATTATTACACGTACATTTACTTGTTTTGCTGACCCCCTCACCATAACACGCGGTCTTCAAGACATGTGTACGACCCCTTAGATGAAAAGAAAACATGACACGCTAAAAACCGTGTCATTCTAATCCAGCCATCCAGCACTGCGTATATGTACGCTGTGTTCGATATGAGACTGACAATGGGTGTATTAAAAATGGTAATAATATTATTATTATATCTGAGTGAGTAGTCTGGTCTACTGCGATTATTAACATTTGCAGAACAGAGTACCAAGAACAGAATACGACATACAATATGTAATATTATTATGACTATTGAATGTGCTACCCATTCACAAGACATGCAACCTTTCATGTTCAGATTCTGAACTTCAGAATAAGAATGTCAAAAGACCATGAAATATGCAACTTTGTCAAAGTGCCTCTTCAAGCTGCAGCCTTATCTGCTGTAATGAGGATCGGATAGTACTATAGTACCTACAACTACAACTAACTGTTTGGCAATAAAATTAAATAACAAACGGGAAAGGGTCTGGAGCCCGGGCCCACTTGAGGTACTTGGGTTACACACTTGACATTTTCATTAGCATTTGCGTATTGCTTACTTGAAACTTGTACTCATGCTCTGTGTTTCTGCAAATGCACTGAATGCTAAATAAATAATAATAAACCATTCAAAGCTGTAATAAAGTAGCGCAAGAATACATAGTTAACTAAGTCACAAAAGGGTTGTCAAATAAGTTAGCATAGCAGAACAACTACTCTGACTGTACATTATATTTTTTTAAATCAATTCACATTTCTCAAAATTTAAACATTAGCAGTCGTTTTCAAATTCCAAATTTGGCGGTCTTCACTTCCAATCATAAATAGAATTCACTTGGCAGTATTTACAATGCAGTGTATTATTGAGGCTGTATAGACACAGTAGTTATTCTAAGAGGTCAAAGGTCATGAAGGAGTTGACCACTAGACTCCATTTTGGAACTTGACCTTTGTTGTGACCCAGAGATCACGTATAAGAAGTTTGAACGTTTTGTGTTTATCCGTTTGTGAGTTATAGCGCTCACAGACAGACAGACAGACAGACGTAGACATGATTGTTATAAAGTAGCTTGCGCTACTTAATAAGTAGTATATAAAATGTGATTTTTAATTATTATTAGAAGAAGAAGGTTCTTTCTTTTTTCAGAAGAACCGTTTAGCATAATATGACGACTCCATGCCTTTTATTTGATTGCCTCTTCAGCTTTTTTGGGTTAGTTTGCTAATAATAGTTCCATTTCAAATTTAGCTTCTTGCATAATAATAATAATATTAGTCAGGTGGATTTTCCTTTGCATTGGCTCTTCGGAGCCTCCAATGCGCCTTTTCATTCAACATTTATACGCCAGTTGACATTTGGCACAGAACGAAGTTGACGTTGATTGAGATGAGATTGATGTATGAATAGTTGTTGGTTGGACACATTCTATTTCCACATGCCACTAATTCGAGGTCACCGACGACCACGAACTGCCTTTATAAATAGACCCCAATAAATCCATTTTAAACCATTTCTACCTCTGCTGTGAACACTGCGCCCTTTATTTCTCCGCGGAGGACATCCATTGCCGCTTTGCTCACTTTCCCATATCCAAAATGTCCAAACCTCTCAACCGCTCCTTAACAGTTCATCACAGTTGCTGCGTAATAAATACATACAAAGTTCAATTTACTCTTCTTCTGTTCTGAACTGAACAACCTGAACAAGAATCGTGTGATGCCGCAAACAAAGCCGTGACATTTCTATTGTATTTGCATGCAAACTGCGATGGAATGGAATGAAGTGGAATGTGCAGACCAGTACAGAGGCACATTTGATTCACCTTTATTGCGATGGATGGAATTAAAGACTGTGGCGTGTAGCCGGCGACGACTTATTAAGGTTACCTCTTCTATCTCATTTTAAACGAAGCTGCATCCTTGAAATAAGCAGCTGCAAAATTGTGCAAACAAAACTCCCGCGCTGCCACTCCATGAAACACCAGGCAGAGTTATTAGTGAATATGCGACTGAAGCAAAATTCTGTATTACTTGTTTCATTTTGACTGTGTCGTGCGAAAAAACCTGTCAAATTAATATGAAGGTTAGCTTCGCTTCCAAGCTAAGCAAGGTGGAATTGTATTCAATCCCATACAACATCAAGAAGGCTCTCCAGCGTAGGCGTTTTTCAGTTCCCAAGTCTAAAATTAATCAGGGACACATTTTCAATGTGTGTAGGGCCATAAAATTCTCAGAATGTTTCTATAGTCATCAATTTTTCCATTTTGCGATTAGTGTGGCAATAGCTAAATGGTACACAGAATACACACTTTTCACGTTTTCATCTATCGCAATGCAAATTGCAATCGTCATTTTCATTTTTTGCACAATATTTAATATTTATTAACACTGATAACTGGGTGAAAATGTCCAGCACATTTTAGTTGTAATAATATGTTTTGATTACTACAAGAGGGCGACTTATGTGGAATCTTGAGGTGGGGGTATCCTTAAGATGTAACCCATTTTCTTCCCAAGACACACCATGTTACGCTCATTGCTTTTTCTTTGCGGTTAATTTGGTGTCTAGCCTTTAGCTAAAAATATTTGACTATAACGAGTGCTCATGTGAACACCTTTCTTGAAGACTCTGCTGCCACCGTCCCAGGTCCCACCCTCCGTTATTTACGAACTAATCTCCTTTCCTCTCACAATGTCAAAACCCTCTCTGCGCAACCCAAATAAATACAATTTGTTTAATGGCAGTTATTGCGACATTATAGAACGTAACAGCTTTTGTCCAACTCGCAACTTACTGAAAACTGAGCTTAGAAAGACTGACGACCCTGTCATACAAACGGCTTATACAATATTCCCGTAACTTCAGTGGGTGCAGTGGTAGAGGAACTTTTCTTTTTGAAGAGTCGTGTGTAGTTGTGGTCTGAGGTGGGAAGGTTGCGTAAGAAAAGTGTGCCAGTCTAAAGTGTCTGCTATTGAACATGGACTCTAATAACTTGTACAATTAAGCGACAATCTCCAACCGTGCAGAAGAAATGGCGAGCATTATCAGCACGGTATGCTCAGATTTCAATTTGTGTTGAATGAATGGGCAATTGATGATAGAATCGTTTAGGGAATTCCTTGACTGCAGTTAGTAATGGCGTGTAGTAGTTATTGC
>JABASD010006175.1:0-10714 GCA_019776165.1 Pogonognathellus flavescens
AAAAAGACGTATATCTTATGTGATGATTTTATTTTTATCACCAAAGCCGACCCCGGTATTAAATCAAGGGAAATCGGGAAAGATTTTACCACTTTTTATGAGAGTTTCATAACAAGCAGAAGAAGGAAAAAGTTTCACCTGCCAACCCAGTCGGAGTACAAGATGTTTTTAAAAGTTCTACACTCAACAAAAGGAGAATCAGTTGATACAATCAAACCATGGGAGAAAAAAACAATCGTCGACGCATTTGGAATTTTGATAAGAGGTGACGAAGAAGTCATTGTTGGCAAAATTTGTCGGAGACCGGTGGCAACGGTGGAAGAAGTAGAAGACATTTTAGTAGCAGCACACAATAAAAGATGTAAGTGACCAATAAAACTTAACCAAACCTTGAAACTTGAAATTTCCTGAAAAAAATTGGTTAATTTCTAATAATTTGTGCAAAAACGTTTTGGTCCTGCTTTATCAACATGTCATTTTGTATTTAGCTCATGTTGGACGCGACGGAACGATGAAATTCATACAGAAGTCTTGGTACTACATGCCGTACGAAATTGTGAAGGCATACGTCGCCACGTGTAAAGTCTGTTTGACGAAAAAAGCAGGTTGTGCAAAAATATTTAAAGCTGCAGAGAAAAAACTCAATCAGATAAACTTCCACGTGGGTGATACAGTTTGTCTAAGAGTTCCTGCCGTGTACACATCTCATAGTCAAGTTCCAGTTTTGTTAGCAGCAAAAGTGTTAGACCAATCTCAAAATGGGGAATTAACATTACAAACTGCCTACGGACAAATCGACAGTGGTGTTCCTCCAGATCAAGTAGAAGTTTGGAATACTGAACCCATCACTTTCTACAATGCTCCAACAGAATTGATTTCTATCGTCCACGCCTACACATTAGCAATGGGCAATGTGAGTCTCAACCAAGCAATCAGTAGTATTTCAGAAATACCTATTTAGTGCTAGTGCTAAAATTGTATTGAAAATTGTGTGATTTACGTATCTGTTAATTAGTTCAATGTGTAAAACACATTTTTATCGCTTTATTGCATGTTACATACGTTACCAATTTACTCGTGTTATTGTCAATTCTGTTAATTAATCTAACGCAGTGGAATGTATGATGAAGTGTCGTTGTGTCGGTATTTTTTCGAAAATGTTCCAGAATAAACTTAACCGAATCGTAAGCTTTAACCTGATATATTTTATTACTGTCTTTTAGTATTAAATGTGTATTGCATAATTGCATTGCATCCAATCAATATTCATCGATGGACTTTAATAATTTATTGTTGCTGCTATTATAGCTCATGAATAATGCCTGCTGTAGGAAATATTATGACTGCCTGCAAGGCTAACTAGATTAGAGTTTGAGACACTCTAGAGCATCCTTGCTTCTGTAGGTAAACTAGTTTACGCACACAAAACCAAGGAAACCAAGGAGATCTAGTTAGCCTTGCTGCCTGCTAACTCCATATCAATGAGGGTCAAGGGCGTATTTGGATGGGGTTCACAGGGTGCGCGGGTACCTACCTTAATGATCCAAACTTACACCTATTTTTGCAATTTTTTTCAGCAAAGCAACTCATAATGCAAATCATAAATAAAAAATTTGTTTTCAAAATATCTACGAAAACGAACTTAATATTTTTTGTTGATTTTTGCATAATTTCACTTATATTTTTAATTTTACCATCTGAAAATGATGTTTGTTTACAGCCTTGAAGTTTTTTGTCAAATTATTTAAGCTGGTTTTGTGCTCCCCCCCCACCCCAATGGTAATCCTGGATGTGTGCCTGGTGCGGACTGCAAAATAAAAAAAAGGCCAAAGTAAATAATGTATTATTTTGTTGAAAATAATACAGTTATTGTTTAAAAAACAAAAACGTTTCATTTTAGTATATAAAAGTAAAATATTATATTATTATTACGATTTACTAAAATAATTTATAGTCACAGTGACTTGAGTGACTTCCATCGTTCCATCCATGGTTTAAATGTGAATAATTCACTGGATATTCTTGAATACATTTTGTAATAATATCATCAGCTTCACAATTTTAAGATGGGAAAGGAATAAATAGTGAATACATTTTTAGTATATTTATTGTGAGGCACGTGGAAGGGACGACATTTTGCCAATAACTCTGAAATTCATAAAAAAAGCAAATAAGTATTATTATAAAAAATGAATGATAATTCTGAAAAAGGAAAATAATCTGTCGGTTGTTTCTGTTTCAGGCGTCTTGTCATGCCTTGGTGCTAAATGTTGAGATTGATACGTGCCCTACATACGGGCAAGGATAACAAGATTCACGCCGCGCGTATGCTTGAAGCTGTAAAGTGTGTAAATAATAAACAAACAAATATCTACAACAATATTCAAACATTTTTCACTCGCAATTAATTAATTGTTTACTACGTTTAGGATCGAATATACATTGTATATATTATGATTTAACTAAAATTCCAGTATTTTGTTGTTTGCGAAGCAGTTTTTAGTTTTATGATTTTAAAATTTTCAATTCAGAACCAACCAAGGTGTCAGCAACACACAGCTTTGTGTACACAATGTATTACATTTAATTAACCATTTTATCAAAACCATAATATTTTTCTACATACTACATACAATACAACATAATATTCAGCAATTTGGTAACAATAATTGTATCTATACAAACTAATAGAAAAAAAATAGATACTGTCAACTGTAGAAAGTAACTATCAACTATTAGACAGTATCAGTTCTCACAAAAAACACTTTTCATTTTTTTTCCTTGTTGTGAAAAAATGTCGTCCAAACCACGAAAACAGAGTTTACAAATCCGATGTTATTATGACGAGTCCAGCGAAGCTAATAATCAACAGGGCAACTCGAAGGGTAATTTAATCATTAACTAATTACATTTACAATTTATTAAAGTACCGTCAGGTACTTTACAGGTATGTTATATGATGTCCGTCTGTTCTTTCTGTGTAGTCTGTGTACAAAAGTAGTGGTGAGAATGGATAGTTTTAACAATTTATTGTGTGATACAGATTTTAAAACAATGCTTTTATAAATTCAGTTTAAATTTAACTGGTTTAATCACGACTGTATTACATTTGTTGTAACAGTTTATTATACTACAATAAATATTACTACATCAGATATAGTTAGTAGCATTCTAAAATTTAAAAGAAAATATTAACTAATGACTGAGTATTTTTCTTTTAGTTT
The DNA here is from genome assembly GCA_019776165.1 of Pogonognathellus flavescens. Taxonomy (NCBI): domain Eukaryota; kingdom Metazoa; phylum Arthropoda; class Collembola; order Entomobryomorpha; family Tomoceridae; genus Pogonognathellus; species Pogonognathellus flavescens. The sequence continues at coordinate 3,225 of JABASD010006175.1, forward strand.
CAAAAAAGAAGAATATGATTCCAGAGTCGGATCCATTGGAATTAGAACCAAGTAGCAGTTCCAGCTTACAAGAAGCACCGAAAAATATTGTGATTCCGGAGCCTGCAGCTTGTAAAGAGACAGCATCTTTGAAAACTAAAATTTCTCGAATTACGTGTTGCGATCAGGATTTTGAAAAGAAATTCGGATTTCGAAAACACATCAGAACGAAGCATCCTTCTTTGAAAGAAGAACTACGTTTGTGTCTAAATTGCAATACGATGGTCAAAGCAACGGCAAATGCGATTATTATTCACATGAAGAAGATTCATAAAACTGACAGCCCAGGAAACTTTGTCAGTGCCGATGACGACTTTCTCAACAAAAACTGTACAAACTCCTTTCTGAGGGCTATGAGCAAAATGGCAATGAGTAGTAAGATGCCTGTGGCAAGTGCAATGGTATTTACGTGTAAACAATGCAAAGTTTTGTTTCTGGACAAGAAAGTTTACAAAGAGCACAAGAAATCTCATGAGGAACCCCCCAAAGTAAAACTACTTTACTTTAAGGAATGCGAGTGCGGTATCACTTTCCATGAAGACGGTCAATATCAAAGTCATTGGGATTTAATGCACAGTGGGAAATTCAGTCCATGTTCACATTGTCACGCATTGATTGACAGCAAAAATGTTTATGCTCACGTCAAAGTTAATCAGTACAACGGCGTTTCTTACTACACTTGTCGCAAAGCAAAGAAAGCTTTTATTCTTTAGTGTGTGACAATTACCTTTATTCTGAAAAGCTCTCCTAAATCTAGATATTGTATTGTCTTTTAACCATTTTCAATGTTTAATCTTATTACAAATAGTTTTATACTGAAAATCGCATTTATTGTTTATTTTCTTCCATGCCTACAGTTTTGCACGTACATAGGCGTATACAGTACAGTAACAAATTATACAATGCTCTTGTAACAATTTAAACTACATAAATCCATTTTGCTGGTTCTATGTAATGAAAGTTAGGGATTTTATAAAATATTTTATTATGTAACAATAAGTCATTATAATTTACAATAAATCTGGAATGTAAAGGACTTAATTAAAATGAATCTTGTCTTTCTTGTCAATTCATTTTGTGTTACAGGGCTTAACAAATATTAATATAAAATTGTAATGTATATAATAACTTAGTCGAATCAAAATATTCATTTTTGCTTCAAGAAAAATAGAAAATCGAATTAATTAACCAGGTATATTGCTGGAAATAATAATATTGTTGATGAATACGTGCAATTATGTGGGGCTTTTGGTGGTGGTGGCTAATAATGTGAATAAGCCTCTGGCACCAAGTAGGCGATTACGTTACTTAGATTTATTTGCTTTCTCATTCACTTTTTATTATCTGATCTCAGCAGTTTATTTTTTTATTCACCTCACAGATATGCACACCGTACACACAAACAAACTGAAACATTATTGCACTTGAGGTTGCATTATAATAACAATCAATGCGTAAATACTAAAATAAGGTTCCGGGATTATGTAAGATGTTATGATAATGGGAAGAAAGTTAACTACTCGCAAAATATTACTCCGAGTGCCCAGATGAGCCTCGTTGGTACGGGGTGCAGGCTTCAAACCTGTAGCTGATTAAAGTCAGAGGGGTTCGATTCCTCCTTCTGGGCGAACACCATTTTAACTTTTTGTTCAACCAATATTTGTTCAGAATGTTTTTCATGAATAGAAATATAACTAGTTTCAATCACTGTTGAATTTTACTTTCGAAAATCATCGGTTTTTATGTTTACTGTAAATTAACATTGGCAGTTGTCATCTGCAGTTGATTGAGACTATTTATTAGGAAAGTCAGTTCCCAAAAAACTTTTTTGCAGTCTTTTCATGCCATTAAATTTTTGTAAGTTTTGGTGTACTATAACTAGCAATGTAAACAACCCTGATTAAAAAATGCTTTAAAATTTAAATTTTATTGCAACAGTAGGAAATGCAGTCAAGATTAAATTTTACTTTGTTTTGAAACTTGAAAATAATATATTTTTCTTAAATAAATGTTTAAAAATAGTTTTAATTATGATCGAAGCATTTCTTGCCAAAGTTGATCAGCATTTTTGCCAGTTAGTCTTTGAAAAATGCTGGAATTGTAACTTCCTTCGCGACAGTCCTTGTTGAGATAATAAATGATCGAGTATTTCCTGTAGCGATTATTGATCCAATTTAAGAAATAAGCTGCAGTGGCGTATCCCTCCTTGTAATTCTTATTTCCGCCTGGCTTGCTTGGTTTCCTATTGGGTTCATAATGATAATATCTGATCCAATCGGCGATACCTTCAGTGACCCAAAAATCGCACTTTTTGTACCCTTGAATGACATGAGCCATCTCATGGATCATCGCTCCCACGTCATTTGGATTCTTTCGGAAGAATCGCACAGAACCAACGATGTTTCCCCCAGAAGCTTTGGCAGCTCCATCATAGTTAGGGTCAAGAAATATGTTAATTTTTTGGGGAGGAACGAATCTCGGAGAATATAGTAATTTACTCACTCGGTGAAACCAATCCTCACAAGTGTGTTTCACTCGTTGACCAAATTTGTGGAGATCGGGAGCCTTGGACGTGTCAACAGTTATTTGTACTGCATCTGTAACAAAGGAAATTAATTTCAATTAATTGATTATCATTTAAATATGCATTTCGTACGCAATTTTAAAATCTTTTAAGGAAGCCTGATCTCTGTGCGTGTACACTAATAATGTCATATATATTTATGTTACCTGTGACAGCAAAATAGATGCAGGTGGCTTTTAAAATGAATAAGTATTTTATCAAACGCATAATGTGATAATTGAATATTTCTTACACTGTACCGAGTACCGACCCACGGCAAATATGAATTATAATTACTCTTTTGACAGGATAATTCGTCTTTAAATACTATTTGGAAATAATTGTGCTGATATGAATTTGTAAAACAATGGCGAGTTTAGTATTTAGGGTTTGGTTGCTAGAAAGACTACTTTGAATGAAAACTACAAATTCGAGTAATTTTAATGGTAATTTATCTTTATTAAGAATTCTAGAGCGGAAACCGGTCGTCGCAACCAACATTTTGTCCGAATATATTATTTATTATTATTCCTTGTCGAAAGCACGTTGAGGGATGCGTCTTAGGTTTTGTTAGCGGTTTGGCATAGTTAGCACAGTAATAATTATCATAACTATATTTTGCAGTGTTAAAGGGGAAAAGGGAACTCAAACAAGGTTCGGTTGTGGTGCTGGGAAATACGCTTACTCCCAGAAACTATAATTCGGCAACGGCACGTGTGGGATGAAAAATATTAAAAAGATCAGGCTAAATGTAATGTAAGTCTCACTTCATGCAAATGGTGTCGGTGTCAAAAGAAGTATGCAGAAATCTACATGTATCACCAAAATACTATTGTTACACCAACAATAAACGGCAAATCATTCACGATATCACGAAGTATATTATAAATAACCATTCAACCCGCATATAACCCCTTGTCGGATATAACCCCCTTTTCCGGATTTTGGGGGGCACGTGCCCCCAATGCCTCCTTTTATAGTCCATCTTTTGAAATGTCAGTCGCGATTGCTGGTCAGTTGTTGATTTGAGTACCAAAATGAAGAAGATTTTCCTACGTCTCCGGCAACCAAATTTTCCAAACTGACATTTAAAAAAATGGACTATAATATAGTCCATTATCCACCTATATAGGTACATCCTTCATGTCTTTAAATTGAGTTCGTAGTGTAAGCAATATAAAAGAAAAGAATCCCACGGCATTGTCATACTTTAAGTTATTATAATCTGGTATCTTAGTTTCTAAGGCGGCTTTATCTTTATTGTCATAGTCATGTCATGAATATATTATGAAGATGAAGATGTAAAATTCTTAATTCATGTAATTCGCTTCGCCCCAATGCAGAAGCTGTAAGCACTCAGACTCAGAGTTCACAGTGGAACATGTTAATGTTAATATAAAATATCTTATGTAAATAATTCACATCCCTTTTGAATTTCGAAATTCAAAGTAGATATCTTAAGTTTTCAAAATTACGAAATTGTATTGATTGTGTCAATTCCGAAATAAAAAGAACTATGCATGATTCACACCTTGTTTACCCGCCTAAATCAACTGGTCTACAGTCGAGTTTTCTCGCTCCGGGTGACTCAAGAGAAGAAACAAAATATTTTTCAATACCCGACCCACAGCGATTGTCTTGAAGTTAGCCAACGAAAAATTATGTTTGGAACTTCGAATGACACGCGACATAATATTTTATATCGTTCTTTTCAAAAACGATTGCTAAATAATATGTAAAACTAAACTAAAAACTAACAATGACGTGCTTAATTTTTACTTTTCCCCATTGCAATTTTGCAATTAATTATAATCCCTGCATAAAAAGAAGCACGAAAGAAGAAAAGAAATTGTTACATCAAGCAATGTTTAATTGAGCACGTAGCACTATGGTGGGGCATGACATTTTTCGAGAAGGTAGTTGTTAATACTGTGTTTCTTTTGAGGATGGGTCTGATGGGTGTAATTTACAAACTGCATTTTATTGGAAGTTAGAATAGAAATTGTTTAATGCAAATGAAGTGTGATTTTTAACATAGATGTAGGAGTATTGCAAGATTTTTTCATATTTTATTATTTACTTTCTTACTTTCGCATATTTGGCATTTTAAAAGAGCACTTGTTTTCAAGCAAAAATTTTAAGAGAAATATTATTTGATGGTTGCAGCTCCATCCCCCTACAGAAAAAGGTTTATTTTTCCCCATTCATTTTCCGTACTTCATTTTTGGAAATTTTCATCTCTGTATTACGGGAAAACCTTTTGTTCTACATCATTCAGATATTTTTTACGAAATCTCCAGGATTATAAGCTACTAATCGTGTATTGCGTATAATAACTATTACTTTAAGCAACTGATCTAATTTTGACCGATTTTTGAAAATGAACATTTTTCCTACTCTTTCAATGCATTAGCCAAACAAGACTCCAACCAGGGGTGAGTCGCTAGTTGAAAAACATACTAAAAGCGTAAAAAGAGGGGGAGATCCCTCATTTCTCCGTTGTGCAGGTAGAGATTGGCTCGTTGTCATTTATTTAGTTCGAAGCACAATTTTTTGTCGGCTAACTTCTAAAGAGCGGTGTATTGAAGAATATAATCTTCGCATGAGTTTCCTCGAGTGTTTTGTTGACTTGTTCCAAAGTTGTCATTCAATGCAAATACCGAAATACCTTGTTACACTTTTACCTGTTGCTGACTATCGCAATCAGTTAGTGAGTCATTAGTTCCATCCAAAAGTCCAATTTTCATCTGATACATAGTCGGTTGGAATTGTATTATACATTAAACACATTACAGCTGACAGTAGGTCATTCATTTCTCTCAAATATTTAAGAACTACTGTGATGTTCACCGAAAACTGACAACCAGTCACAGTACAAATAAAATTTACAGCTAGCAATTCAGAAATTCAACATTTTAAAAATGGCCAGCGAAGATAGTGAATTTATCGATTGTGAAGACAACCCCGGAATAGCCTTAAATTCATTGGGGGACATGGTCTTGAAGTTATACATCCATGGATATCTCTCTGATATCGAATGTCGAAAAATTGTAAGTGGACATATACTAATTTTTTTATTCTTTAACTTGTCGCATGTCAATGTATGCCACAAAATTCATTTTGAAATATTACCTAGCTGTCTGTTGATATTTATTTATTTATTTATTTACTCTTAAGTGACGACACCCTCAAAATTGAGGTAGTTTCATCGTCAATACAATTTACATATTAATACAATTTACATATTAATTGATATTTTTCTATTGCTTTTCTAAGTTCAATATGATTGAGTGACGAGACTAATAGTTAATTACTTTGCATTGGTGTACCAGATTAATAGTTGTAATAGTTGATAGTTAATTACATTACTTGGTATGTACAGGTATTTGCAAGCGAGGTCATTGAGCGACAATCAGCAATTTTTCAAATCATTATGACGAAACACTTAAAAATAGCGGTTGACATCCTGAAGATATTTGCAAGCAACATTCATCCATTGTTGGATCCAACTGTTGGTAGCTTTTATTTCCTTTCATTATTAATTTACTTCAATTTTTCAATTCAGTTGTATTTAGTAATATCATCTTACTCTTCTTTCAGATTTTGAAAATGATTTTCTCCAAGTTACCGGGATTGGATGTCAAAAATTGTTCTCTTGTATGTCGAAAATGGAATTCAGCTTCCAAATCAAGTTTTGACGCAGTTAACGCTAACACCGACAATAGTACAGATAAAATTGATGAAATGAATCAGCTGTTTGAAAGTTTAGCTTTGAAACAAGAGGACATTCTATCCAAAATTGATCATCAAGAAACTGTAAGCTGACATTCTTATTTATAAATAATTTTGTTAGAAAAATCAGCTATAAAACTAAAATAAAATAACAATTTATTTCAGATTGAGATGCAAGCTTCTATTTTCGAATTGATGTTATCACTAAATCTCAAAAATGAACAAACTGTGGAAGCAATATGGAAAAATATAAAAACGATACAACGGAAGGCCCAAAAATCTTTACAGGAGGAGGAAGCTGATTATAAATTTGTGAATGCCTTGCAAAACGACGCGGTTCGTAATATATTTTATGATCGTGATTTTATTTCCAAGCGTGTACACGACTACAAATTGTATATTAGGATTAGGATTTCTTTTTTAGTTCCAAATATAGTAATACGATAATTAACTAATAGATGACTTGATTTTCTGCAGATTTTAAATCATCTTTTTGGGTTTTTGCCTTTGCAAGAAATAAAAATTTGCCGAAGAGTATGTCGGCAATGGAATTTCGTCGCAGACCCATTCCTAAGAAACCTCACAAGGATTCGGTTCACTCCTTTCTTCCGCCCTCGCAATTTTATCAACACGTTTCAATACATCCTTCCCGATCTTCCTTTTACGCATTTCAAGATTAGAGCAAACATGTACGACATGTCCGAGCTGACTGCATTTTTTACAAAACATGGGAAAAATGTTCTCAGCCTGATTTTATGGAATGTGAATTTGAAAACCGGAATCGCTCAATGTTTACATCAGTTACCTAATTTGACAGAATTGCATTTTCAAGGAAGTCCAATGATGGATGTGAACCCGGCAACCGAACTCATGCTTCCTTGGAACAAACTTCAATCAATTAAAACCCTTGTACTTGGCAATGTGATTGTGAATGTCCCCATTGAAAATGTTAACCAAAAAGTCTCCCCGACCAAAATAATTTTAGAAAACTTTAAATTTTTCCTTGATGGAAATGAATTGACAGAAATCCCTTTGAACGACTTTGTGGATTTTAGCAAGGCTAACTAGATCTCCTTGGTTTCCTTGGTTTTGTGTGCGTAAACTACAGGCCGTACTTTGAATTTAAAAACCGGGAGTGCACTACTCAGCAGAGGAG
>JABASD010006176.1:0-10714 GCA_019776165.1 Pogonognathellus flavescens
AATTGACGTTTCATACTTTCTTGACATGTTTTAACAACTTTAGTACTCACAGGTTGTTTAAATATGCACACAGAATGAATTGGCAGAAAAAGTGGAATTTTGAAATATGCCACAGGGGGGACCCTTCTTATCATTCATTTTGCCCATGTAAATTCCCATAAGAAAATTTTCATTTTGGAGTATCAAAAAAATCAATATTTTTTTACAATGTGACAGAAGTAAATTCGGCAGCTAATTTTTTGTGTGGGAGGTATACATGAGAAAAACATCGTCTGTACGAAGTTTCATTGGAATCGGTGAGACACAGTCCTGGTGGTTCCCTTGTGAGTAGCAATTTTTGTTCGGTGATTTGGTAAAGGACTACCACCCAGAAAAATTGAATCATACAACATATGCATTTCAAGCAGTTTGTCATTCGGATTTCCGACATACAATTTTATTTTCGCGATTAACCTTAGCCTGTCAACATGTCAGAGTGATTAATTCAAAAATCTGTGTATCTGGTTACATTTTTCCTCAATTACGATTTATGTACCATTCTAACAGTTAGCTGATTAACTATGCATTGGTTTCCAACTTGACTGTCCAATTTCGATAAATTATTAGACAACGTTTTTATTCTATTGAACCAATAAAATATAGTATTTTATTATTGACACTACGACATATTTTCACAACTTTTTTTCATATAACTTTTTGCGTATAACATTTGCATTTCCAAGATCAAATGTTTTTTTCAAGAATTGCGACCAGAAAGACGAGATTCATTCAAACCAAAACCGGTTACAAACGCAGCCTGATGGAGACGGACCACAGTTGTTAGTATTACCATTCGATGCCCCTCGAGTCAAACAAGCGTTGTAAATACTACATCTGTAAGTACACTGCCAGTTTATTTGGGATTCAACCACAGACACGGCAATAATTGCAACAATGAGCAAAAAAACCAAACACCGTACTTGACTCATATTGACTCGTTTTGTATTCTGAAAATTTAAATATAAAATATTAATTAGTAACAATTTAAAAAATAACTGTGAGTTATGTGGATATCCGTTCAGATTTGCAATAATCTACCCAGTAGACCCTCATAGTATTTGTAAATTTGTTTAAGCCTGTGGGTGTTAATTTGATCCCTACACATTTCTATGATCACGGATAATTTTATGTTTAGTAGTAAGCAATATGTTTCGATATTATTTCGCATTGGCAATTGTGAGTTTTACTTGGGAATGAAGATCAGGTATATAATGATGTCAGCAAAGACAAATCTAATATATAATTTTTAGTTTTGATTACTTCAACGAACTAAGCAAATTTTTATAAAAAAATTAAATCTGATACAAAGCACTTTTAGTTAACACTCTCAAAAGCGTATGTAGATTATTATATCTTAATTAAAATTACCTGTTTTGCACGAAAATAATCGGAGAGATTTTTTAATGTTTTGTTGGCGAGAGCGGGATTAGTATTTAGCGAGAGTAAGAATTGGTTGAGGACTGGAAAATCAGCCGCGTTTTTATACTTCTTGGAAAACTATGTCAAAGTTAATGCTGCAAGGTTGTTTTTTGTATGGTTTCTGTTTGTTTTAAAACTACATTTATTTGATTTCTAAGAATTAATTATTCTGAGCTGAATTATTAATATAAGGTTGTAATTTTATGAAACGACGTACCCAGAGAGGCGAGAGAGGGGCAAGAGACACACGTGCATCTATAAAACACCAAAAAGTTACAAAAATTCTTGAAAAAAGCTTTCAAAAGCTACGAAAGCTTTCTCATATTATGAAATTTGTATATACCCAATTTTAGCACCGTATTTACAGCGTCACCCACCCAAAGAGAAATCTCTGATACGCACTTGTAATTTCCCACGATAATAAATTAAAATTATTTAAACAATTGGTTACGATTGTTATTGTCATTCATTTATCATACATTGGGTAAAAACAAAATATGAATATGCAAATGTTTTGAAGGGCGCTTCCCAGTATGTAATGTTGGGAAGTAATTACCTTGTTAAATAATCATTGCTTAAATGAATGTTAAAATGCAACTTTAGACAAATTGGTAATAATATTATTTGACGGATAATCTAAATGACCTTCTTATTTTTTACAAAACTGCGAATGTTTTATTATTTAAACAGTTTTAGTAGTAGAATGAATATTTCACCACAATTATTATATGCCAACTGCGCTTAAACTTATATCTACCACGATTTCAATACCACCTCTGCTAAAAGCCGAAGATTCGTTATTTTAGACAACAAATTTTTTTGGCATTTATCTGATGGAATAAATATATTGCAGAGCCTTGGCAAGCCATGCATGGCCTGGAAGAATATAAGAAAGAGCCCGGTCACTGCACAGTAGCAGCTGTGGGTAAAATATAACCATTCTTGAGATTTTAGTTCCACTGAGAGTATTAGTACTTGTATGTACTTTGATTTATGCAAAACCGTTGTATTTTATACCTTAACCTTCACTCTGAATATTATTCTTATATTAACTATATAAGTTAATGTAAGAAATTGAATTAACTTGACCAAATTGGTTAAATCAAATTTTTATTCTTCCTTTATGATTGATTTACCTATCAATCAGCAATTATTTTTTGGTACCAACCCAGGAAATAATATTTATGCGCTGGACATATATTATTGGATGTTTTTACTATGTTCATCCATATTTTTGCTACATATTTTGTCTTTTCTCGAGTTTTTTGGTCCATATTTACATACATATTTATCGGTTTTATCGTCTATACATATCCGTGCTCTTGTTATCACGCTATCGCTGTCATGCCTAACAACTGCATCAAAGTTTAATGTGTCGTTGCAATCTTAATACGAGTATGAATTACGATACAGCTTTTCAATTACGTTTTATGTATGATTCTAACATTGACATATTTAAATAGTCTTTGGTTTCTTCACTATTAAATTTCAAGAAGTTATTCGACATCATTTTGATTCTTTTGAACACACAAAATATAATGTTTTATTATTATTACTACAATATATTTTCACAACTTATTTTTTCTGCATTGAATAACATTTGCATTTTCAAGGTTAAGCGTGATTTTCACGGATTGCAGTCAGAACGACGTGATTCATGCAGTTATATGGCAATCCGGTCACAATCGCAGCCGGATGGAGGCGACCCGCAGTTGGCAGTATTACCATTCACTGCCCCCCGAATGATGCAAGCGTTGTACACACCACATCTCCAAGTACATCTCCAATCCCACCTCTGGGATTCAACCACAGACACGGCAATAAATGCAACAAGGAGCAAAACAACCAAACATCGTACTTGACCCATACTGACTCGTCTTGTATTCTGAAAATTTTGATTACAAATATTAATTACGCATATAGTTAAAAAATAACGAATAGAGTTAGAATTGAAAAGAATAGAATAGAAAGTTATTTTAATAAATGCCAAAGCTATGCATGAGTTTGCTCAACAGACATTAGTAATATTTTTATAAACCTACTGGTATTTACTTGTCTCCTACTTATTTCTATGATCGCGGATAATTAAATGTCCCATTTGTTTTTCAGCAGAAATCACTGCAATTAATATTTATAAGGGCCGTTCACATATTACGTCAACAGCTAAAGAAGGGGGCCTCAATAAATGTTGATATATGTTGACAGGGGGGAGGTGGGGGTGCAAAAGGTGCAGGGCCGGCCCTGGCAACAGGCTGGTGGGGTGGGGCTGCCGCCTCGGGCACCGCGCTTTTAGGGGCTTTTATAAAAGTATACGGAAAAAATGATTCTACATTTAAAATCATTCAACAGACACTGTCTACTGAAAAAAAGCATTTAATTGTAAAAATTACAGTACGGTGATTTACGGCCTTCGAGCGCAAAACCCCCTTTTTTTCTGGAATTTTGTGGGGTAAGATGTCACGTCACTATAGTTTCTTTTAGTGGAAATTAATTTGTGTAAAAAGTCAATGTAGACTAAACTAAAATTATTAAAATAGAAATACAGTTACCTGCTTTGTACGAAAATAATGTGTTAGATTATTTAATTTTTTGGTTGGTGTAACCGAGAGTTTTATTTTCTGTTCACTTAAACTTGAAATAAGACGGAGAATTTGGCTTAATACCTTAAAATCGGCGGCGTTTTTATACTTCTTGCAAAATTAATGTTAAGTTATTGCTACAAGGTTAACTTTTGTATGGTTTATGTTTGCTACAAATTTATTTTATTTCTAAGAAATACTTGTTGTGAACTAAATTAGTATTCTAAAGTAAAGTTATAGTTTTATTAACTGTAGTATCCAGAGAGAGACATCAGAGCAGGGAACGAATACCCAAAACCAAAAGTCTGTGGGTTTTTTACTATATTCATGGGATTTAGTGGATTTCTTCCGCTTTTTAGATAAAACTGTGTAATTAGATACAAAAACCTCAATCGGTTATTTCTCTGCTGTCTAGAAATAGGAATATTGTGCAAAACCCAATCGAAAAACCCATGGCATATTTGTGGATTTAATAAAAAACCCATGGGTATTTCCTTCCCTGCATGAGAAACCTATGCCACTATCAAACACGAAGAAAATTTTAAAAAATCTCGAAATATCCTATTATCCCAAAACTTATCGCGATATAGCGAATTTTTATCATTTTTGTTTAAATATTTTTCTAAAACCACAAAACATTCTTTAGCTTATGCAATTTTTCCACACAAAATTTTTGCACTTCATTTACAGTTTGCCGCACCCAAACATAATTCCCTGGTACGGCCTCATAATTTTATATGATAATGTCAACTTGAAGTTATGTAAATATTTGGTGAGCATTGTTAAAGCCATATTTGGCAAAATTGTGATTCATGCATTCGTTGAAAAAAAAATTATTTACGCAAACGTTTTGAAAGACTCTTCACATAATGCGAAGCAGGAATGTGAAATATATCTAGCTAGGTAAATCTGCGTTGCATAAATGAATGTTAAACTGCCATTTGACGGGAATTTATGCTACATTCATGTTTAACCTGAATGACATTATTATTGTTTAAAAAACCACCACGATTTATTATTTAAATTAAATACGTTTAATAGTAGAATATAATTCCACCAAAACTGAATTGATTGATTGAGCGACTGAATAAATTTATACCCGCCGATTTTGCGTAACGTTTAAAGTTAATTTAAATTGTAAATATAAACTCGCCAGCGTGAAGCATCCAACGAATTTGTTATTGTTAAACAAAAATTATGCAAAAAATTGTTTATGGCAGCGGATTTTTTTATGATCGTATTATTTCAATTTCTTTTATGCATTGTCGAATGCCAATTCCTGATTTGTAAATTTGCCAACACGTGGTTTCAATAATACAAATTCGCCAATTTATTATGTTCTTTTGCATGAACGGAAAATGCTTTCATAATAGGTACTGACAAATGCATTCAGCTTCATTTTTATTTATCTAACGATTGCTGGAATTTGGAATGAAAAATGAATTACACTTGTGTTCCATGACCAGTGGCGTATGGTTTAGTGAAAATATTTTTTAGCCGTCATTTATATATTTAAATGGAATCACTTGACAATTATTTACTACACATAATTTAATTATAACATTTATTCAATACTTCTTTTAATCAGAAACATATAAGGGTATACTAGTTTGTAAAAATAATATAGCGGTAGTATCCGTGGATTGCAAATCGTCTCATTAAAAGACTCATATACTTTTACAAGGTATGGTTGAAATGCTTTCACAATAGTTTAGGTTAAATGCTTGAATCCCACTATAAAATTAAAAATTTCAATACCTACCAACTATGTATATAATAGTAATAACAGGATATTTATTCCTTACTTTGGTCAATGAGTACACGGGCATTTCTCCGTGAATATTAAACAATTTGATGTGAGTGGGTAAATTTAAAAACGAAATGATTATTGTGATCCCAATGGAACTATGATTTGATATATTTATGTAAACGATAATAGTAAATGTAAAATTATATTGCGATTGATAATTTGAAATCGATCAATAAATTACTACACTACATACTATTCCTTACTTTGGAATACAATAATAACTATTTTTAAAATGCAAAAAAGAAATGGCTTGACTTGTTATAATTAAACTGTTATAAATTATATTATTAAGTACTGAACTATTTATGAAAGCAATAAAACAATGTCAATCTAGGTAACATCATTCATTGTAAACTAGAGTCATGTTTCACACGAAAATGTCTTCGGCAAAAGTCTTCATGTACATCTCGGCGTTTTACTTCACGGAAAGTTTTCCCCCCACAATGCCCAACCCGACAGAAATAAGGATTCCTCTGTGAAATGTATCCATGCGCCATTCTTACATGCTTCAGAAAACTCTGCCCAGTGGAAAATACAGTTGAACATTGATCACACGTATATCTTTTTGCAACCTAAGGAATAAAATTAAGTTATATTCAAACAGTTTTCGATAAGAGTGCTTAAAGTTCATTGTAATTATTTGTTTTGCTAATTTCGCACCACATTAAAATTAATTAAGGGAAGTTCCATTTCTATGCTAACTAATATGTCGGTTTTGGGTTTTACAATGATGATTACCAAATTAGTAATCCACGGATCGTGAGTCACATTGTAACTTAATGAACAAGAAATGCGGTAAACCCTTTAGTCAGGCTTCCAGATTATCAAAACTGGTCAATTCATTTTATACATGCTTAAGTATCCTTTATTTCTGACAAGGAGATATTTTACATACAATTCAACCGTCAAGTTGATGAAATAATTAAATTACTGAACTTGGGAAATATATTGAATATGCTGTGGAAGCATATTGTTAAATATTTCATTACATCTGCTCCCCATCAATTAAGGCAGTTTGTTCATTCTATTTTATAAAATGTAGGTGGTATTAACTATTAACGTAATTGTCGTACTCAATTTATTTGCATATAATTCTTTAATTATTTATTTATTTACACCATTCGCTTTGTGCTGGCAGGGTACGAAATCAAAATGTATTCAAGTCATGAGGAGGAACCCTTAAGGTATCACGTACCTGAGTGTCATGTGGCCTTTCCCCAGTTTTATTTTGTTCTGGTCGTTTCGAATTCAATTTATTCCAAGTAGTTTTAAAGTTTGTATAATTCACCTTCGAACCCGTCTTTTCCCCCTTTCCTTTTGCAATTATTTTTGGAATAAAACGATTCGGGATTGCACCGCTGCTACTGCATGGAAACAATTGAGTTATATTTTGTCCAATTTGATTTTGAACAGCAGACTGGGAAAAATTACATGTTGTAGACTCTACATCGTTCACTATACCTGAAATTAAAAATGTACCATGAACATTGAAGTTTAAATTAAAATATGTTAGTAAATCTTTTAATCTTACCAAGCCAAGATAAACAAATAGAGTAATTTTAAGTTAATTATTAGTATTGCATTACTTTCAACGGTAATATTTGACATCCTGCCGTCATCTAACACCAAAGGGTGAACATTTGAAATCTTATATTGTGTATAGTAGTTCATATTATCTTCATTCTTAACAATTTCTAAGTTGACTGGAAATACATTTACTTGTGAATCGATTTTTTCCACGACAATGTTTTCTGATAAAGGATCTTCGATGTCACAGTTGTTTTCTTCTTCATTATTGCTGAATAAATTAGTGAAAAGATCATCCCTTTCTGCAGTTTCACTTTTAATCGCTTCGACGTCAATGACTTCAATCTCGCAGGGATTCTTTTCAACATGTATTTGATCAGAAATTTCCAAAGATTGATTTGTACTCGTCAATGACAATGAATCCAAAATCAAACTACTTTTCCCCCCAATGACAGTTTGTGTAATAAACGTTTCTTCTTCATTTTCAATTAGTGATACTGATACTTGTTTATTACTATTAGCTCTTAATTTACATCTGCGTTGTGCAATTGTTTTTGAAAAAGTGTCAGTCATAACAGCAATTTTATTTTTAAGTTGATCAAGTTCTTCTACAAGTTGTGAAAGATTCAACGAGCAGTCCAAACAGGTTTTGCAAAATGACAATTGTTTATTATTATTTTGTCTGATATTTTCTATTAAAAATTCGACATTTATTGCTTCTTTTACGTAAGAGAAACAAACATTAAATATTTGCTGCGAAGTGTCTGCTGAAACGAATATATTGTTGTTAGTCGAATTTAAACAAACTAAGCAACCCACCGATGCTTTATTTAAAGCCATGATGGATTTTACCACTATTGATTAAAAATGGGCGTACTTTTTTCAAAATTTTACATTGAGAGAACATAAATATTTAAAAATGTCACTTTAGGAGACTTAAATATTATAGAGAGTGGCAATTGCTGTTATTTATTTATCAGTCGCTTCAGTTCAGACCTTTTTTGTATTTTCACACATCAAGAGTCAGCTCTTTCAAGGAATTCTCACTCGTGCCTTGACTTTCAACGTAATGTTTACGCTGAGACATTTAAAGTAGTTAATACTAATATCAATAAAAATGAAATTTTGTGTATTTTTATGCAATATCTAAAGCTATTTACTTAGTTGTCTTTGAAAGGACGCTTTTATACTGATTTCAATTTTTGGACAATGTAAAATATGCGACTGATATTTCGAGGTCTCACATTGCCTCGGATGACTCATTCGCATTCGTTATATATAAAGGACTGTCTCGATTCTTGAGAACAGGTTTGGTTTTTTTCCGAATGGTGCTAAAATTTCGATTCATATATTTTTGTTGCATATGTTTAGTTTAATACAAACTATGACCGGGTGATTACTTTTACAATAGATTTATAAATTCTACATATATAGATATTAATATTATATTATATCTTTCACATAATAAGAACAAACACTAAAGAAAAATGATTGAACATACTGCTTAAACCTATGATATGTTTTACAACACAAAATATTATTTTCGCCTGCTTTTAGATGTCATTTAAAAAAAAATGTTTTGACCTCTGCTAGAAGCCGAAGACTCCTTTTTTAGACAGCAATCTTAATATGATTATGGATTACGATAATGTTTTTCAATAACGTTTTATGTGCCAATTCAAATTTTTACATATTTAAATATTCTTTGTTTTCTAACTTCACCATTTAATTGTGAAAAATTATTCGACATCATTTTGATTCTTTTGAACACACAAAATGTATTTTTATTTTGCATATTTATTTGCACAAATTATTTTTTCTGCATTGAATAACATTTGCATTTTCAAGGTCAGTATTATTTTCAAGAGTTGCAACAGTCAGAAGGACGTGATTCATGCAGTTATATGGCAAATCGGTCACAATCGCAGCCTGATGGAGGCGACCCACATTTTTCAGTATTACCATTCACTGCCCCCCGAATGATGCAAGCGTTGTACACACCACATCTCCAAGTACATCTCCAATCCCAGTTCTGGGATTCAACCACAGACAGGGCAATAATTGCAATAAGGAGCAAAACAACCAAACATCGTACTTGACTCATACTGACTCGTCTTGTATTCTGAAAATTTTGATTAGAAATATTAATTTCGCATAGTGAAAAAATAACTGTTAGTTATTTAAATAATCGCCAAAGCTATGCATGAATTTGTTCAGCAGTCATTCGTAGTATTTGTATAAACCTGCGGGTATTTACTTGTCCCCTACACATTTCTATGACCGCGGATAATTAAATGTCCCATTGGTATTTCAGCAGACACCGCTGCCATTATTTTGCATAAAGGGCCGGTCACATATTACGTCAACAGCCAAGGGGGGTCTAAATAAATGTTGATACATGTTGAATGGGGGAGGGGAGGTAGGGGTCAAGAGCGTAACTACGTATGGGCTCGCCGGGCTTGAGGCCCCCTCAAATTTCGGAAAAAAGGGTTTGTCAGACAAAATTTGCGGCCGAAGGACTCAAATTTTGCTTTTTTGGGCTTTGAGCCCCCCGGTTACAAATTTCTAGATACGCACCTGGTGGGGGTGCAAAAGGTTCCAGGACGGCCAAAGGGACAGGCAGGTAAGGTAGCCGTCTAGGGTCTCGCGTCTTAGGGGCCTCTATAAAATTATATGCAAACGGAAAAAATTATTGTACATTTAAAATCATTCAACATACACTGTCCATTGGAAAAAAGCATATAAATATAAAATGTAGGCGTAGCTTAGGTATTCACAGTACGGTGATTTGCGGGCATCGACCGCAAAAAAAAACCCCTTTCTGGAATTGAGTGGGGCACGTGAGGTGTCACGTCACTACTTTCTTTTAGTCGAAATTAAATAGTGATTCAATGTAGACAAAACTAAAATGATTAAAATTGAAATAATAAAGTTACCTGCTATGCACGAAAATAATGTTATATAGATTATTTAATGTTTTGGTTGGTGTAACCGAGTTTTATTTACTATTCGTTTAAACTTGAAGTAAGACGAAGTAATTGGTTTAATACTTGAAAATTGGCCGCGTTTTTATACTTTAGTTAGTTAAGTAATAAATGTTAAGTTAATGCTGAAAGGTTGTGTTTTGTACGATTTATGTTTGCTACAAATTTATTTTATTTCAAAGAAATAATTATTGTAGGCTAAATTAGTATTATAAAGTAAAGTTATAATTTTATTGTAGTGTCCAGGGAGAGGCATGCGAGCGGGAACGAATACCCAAAACGAATAGTTTTTGGATTTTTTACCATGTTAGTGGGATTCAGTGGATTTCTTCCGCTTTTTAGATAAAGCTGTGTAT
>JABASD010006177.1:0-10713 GCA_019776165.1 Pogonognathellus flavescens
TTGGAGTTCCTTTCATTCATGACGAAAACGGATGGCCGTACAATGAAACTTGGAGTAGCGTTTTTGAACCAATTGGATCTACTTGCTCACCTGGAAATGAAACGTATCTTTTTGACTGGGTCGATTCAAAGCGTCATTTTTGTAATTCCAAATTTATCCACAGTTTGAATTTGAATTTGGTTTTATTTCCGTGACAAATACAGGCCATCTAAATATAATAGTTGCAACAATTATCTGTTTTTCTTAAGAAATAAAAACACAAGCTATACAGATTCTCTCTTATTCATTTGGTTTAGATCGTGAAATTAAAGGAGAGGTTGTGAAAGAAGATGAATTAGAATATCCTTTGCAAAATGGTATCCCGGTGTTAAGAGAACTTGCTGAATTAGTAGAAGTGGCTCATCCAAACCCTTTTGTTTGGTGGGTAGGACAGTTTATGAAATTTGGCCTGAGACTAAACGAACAAATGCAGAAAAACTTGAAAACTGCTTTGTTAAAACTGAACTTTCAACACCCGACAGTTGGGTAGGTAATTTCAAAACTACTGTTCAATCTAATTGGAATTTAAATTCTGTATTTCAAAAATATATTAAATGTTTAAGTAGCATTCACGTTCGGAGAACAGATAAGCAAAGAATCGAAAAGAATATCACTCGCCACGATGTTTCAGATTACATGAAAATTGCAGAACAATTTTATGTCGAATTGAACAAAACTAATGATGGCGTTCTAGGCGTCAAAAACGTTTTTATTACTTCAGATGATGCTAAAATAGTAAACGAAACAAGAATAAAGTAAGCAATGCCAAATTATTACATTGGAAACATTTTTGCAGTTAACAAAACTTAATACCAAATAGTAAAACTGTTGTTATTGCATTATTGAATTTTACGCTGCTGCGGCCTTCATCGGGTTGGATTAATTATTGTTTATTGTTATTTTCAGATACCCGAAAACCGAAAATTGGAATATAATTGGGTTTAATACACGCCAAACCCACCATTCACAAGGATTACGAAAAGGATATTTGCGCGAAATTGTATTAGATTTATTTTTGCTATCGGAATCTGACTTCGTTGTGTGTGGATTTTCCTCTAATGTGAGACAATTAATATTCAATATGTTAACAATAATTCAACTTCATGCATAAGTTAAGAAATGAAATGACTGAAATTATGTATTGCAAAAAATATAAAAAATTGTATAAAAAGTCTTTATCTATTTATGTTTAATATGTTGTTTGTCAGATTTGTGGATTACTGTTCGAAATCTCAAGTCACAAATATTTGGATGGGATTGACAGAGTTGATGGATCTCTGGATAAAACTTATCGCCACCAACATTATATGGCACATAAAATCACAAACAAAATCATAAAAATCTCAAGTGCTAGTTGATTAGCATGAACTGTTAATGTAAAACAATAAAATACCGAAGGGATTTTATCGGAAACTGGCATTTGTTCTGTCATGCAGTTGCATTAATGAAAAAATTATGAAAAAAATCGTTTGTATTGAATCTGCTTTGTTTGGGTTAACTGTAATTTAATAATTAGTATAGAGTATTTTTTCATTTCTGTAGCCGCAATTGTATACCAGCTGCAAATTCATCACATCACAGTGTCTACAAATAATTGCCAATTGCAAAAATATACTCCTTAAACATGTCATCATCTTTTGTCTCATTATACCAATTTTTTCTTATTAAAGACATTTTTAGCGAAGTTCAAGACAAATCCACGTTTATCATTCACTATTTCGTAGCGGAATCTATTTTTTAGGAAAGTTTTGCCTGTCTGTCCCAGCGATATTTCGACAACGAATTCACTTAATTAACTTAATTGACAATAACAGTTGACAACTTAATTAAAATTAATTAACATCACTAGTTACAAATTAACTGTTAAATAACTTGAGTAATTACATATTCTTCTACTAATTTGTTACAAACGTTTAATAATGGTTTATTAATTATTCCGTTTGCGTATAATACGAAAACATGATAAGGCTTACACACTATATATGAGAACGTGTAAGTTTATATTTATATCAGCAAACACAACAAAATAGGTTATATTATATCCGTGTAATATGACTGATTTAGAAACTTGGAATCGTGTGTTACCATATAGTGGACAGTTTGCATTACAATTATATGGTTGCTTTAATTTATAGCCTCACTTTGTGCCGGGAAGATATTTATGATTTATTCATTTTTCTTTTCACTTCTTACACTTTATTAACTAGGAAGTAAAATACTTCAAACAATGATTTTTAAATTGGGGTATTAAAATTAGCTTGATCCTGAATAATGCATTTCCTATGACCTAGAGTAAATCGCAATTATTTCTCAATTAACAATAGCAAAATAAGGAAATACTTACAATAACATCTTGCAATACTATATAAACAATCAAACATACCGATCAATAGGAAAAAATATAATAATAGCCTATGTGTCACAAATTTTTACGATAATGATTAAGTTTATGCATATAATGCAATGCACAAATTAATTCGAATAAGTTTTGTCATTTTTCTGTTCAATTTTCAGTTTAAAAATTTTAGTTGTCTATCTTGCTCTAAATTACAATTACCAAAAGTATTCACGCTAATAATTAGGAAAATATTGATTTCGAGAATACTTTCCTAATTATTGGCGTGAATTAATCAGGTTAGAGCAGCAGTGTACAATTTGACGAAAAATGTAGATAAGTAATGTGAGATAATTTTGTTATATTTTATATCTCCTGTAATATAGGTAAAGAATTGAAAATCGTTTATTTTGCTGGCTTTAACTGTATTTCTTTGTTACTTAATTTCTGTAGGGATCTATTTCCAACCTGCGGCTTTGTGATTGCCGCATTATGCTAAAGCTAGGCATTAATAATTTAGCATTCCTTAATAAAAATATGGATAAGTTTGTGAGAACTCACGTAGCGGTTTTATTTTTTATGATATTATTTTTTAGCGTTTATTTTTCTCTGAAATATCAGAAGCATTTAGTCAATAAATATAAACGTCGTTCCAGTAGAAATCGAATAATTGTAACTCAACACAATTATTTTCCCAGTTGCCCTTCAAGTTATCTTAGGCCATATTCCTTCTCGGATTTTCATAACAATTCGTTCGGTGTCTCACTCCAAGTCAAGTAAGAGAGGATTTCTTTGTACTCCATCAGTTGTAATTGTTTAAATTCTGGGATGCTTTCCCAAACTAAATTAAAAACATTTAGACCACTGTGACAAATAAAATGGAATCACATTATTTTTGTCTTTGGAAATCCGTAAAATAAAGAAGTGAAAAACTCGCAAAACTTAGAACAAATACAAAATGCAAAATGCAGGCATCGTATTTCTTTTTAGAATAATATAATTCCGAAAAGTAAAATAGGTAAAACTGTATTGGTTTCCAGAAAACAAGTGTCTCCGCCCCTTCGCTTATCACAATCTAACAGAAGGAAAATAATGTCTCTACATACCAGAATGAATAATCACCCTAAATTGCTGACTAACAGGCAAGAAACGCTGAGTTTGGTATCTGATATTATTCAGGAACAATTAAAACAACTTCAAAATCCAGAAAATTGCAGCGGATTAAACTTCATTTGCGGACACTCAGCAAGTAGGTGACGAATAAATTCGACTATGTTAACGTTTTAAGTAACAGTAGATCAGGCCCGTAGCCAGAGGGGTTGCTCGAACACCCCCCAGATTAAGTTTGTATACACTAGATATTATTGGAATTTACAATAAACAGGCCAAAATTATGCAATTTGGCTTCAAAATAACGAAAAAAGTCAAATTTTTGGCGAAAACGCGAGCATAATGTGTTTCTAGTTCATTTTAACCTCAATTTTGTTCCAATTTTTCGCTTTATAACCGAAAAATGGCCGTGTAACCTGCTTAGCACCCCCCAATTTTCAAACCTGGCTACGGGCCTGCAGTAGATAATACTGAAACTATAGATGCCTTATTAAGTACCGTCAGATACTTTATAGAAACTGGTATGATGACTCTCTGTCTGTACTCGTCTATCTGTGTACAAGGGTAGTGGTGGGAATGGATCCAGTGGAGTAAATCCAGGGTACGCAGGGTACGCAGTGAATAGGGGCCCCAGCACTTTGGGGCCCCCGAAGGTGCCCCCAGATGCGGTATGATATACATTAAGTTGGACTTTGTTTTATTTGTTTAAATTAGAGATATAAAATTATTGTTGATTGATAACTGTCAATCTATTGTACACGTATTTGTTGAAATTCAGAACTTGCATATTTTCAAATGTTCTTTTATTGTTTACAATAGTTAATATAAGGCCATATTTGTTGCTACTTTCAATGATGCTTGTCTAAATTTTTAGGGAAATTTTCGCGCTATGCAAGACTAGTCCATAATTCATTAGTAACTGATGTCTTTTCCCCTTCTAATGTCGTGGTTCGTAATATTAGTTTTAATGGATTACGAAAATGTGAGAGTAGGAAACTTATGCAATAGTGGTTTCTTGCGATACGTAATAAATTTAAAAAATTGCGCAACTTTTAATTTGGACGAAAGAAAATATGTTGAAATTTCGCCTATTTCATATAGTCATAGTCATATAGTTGTCGGAACCATTGACACATAAGGACAAATTCCACACAGAAATTTAGCCGTGAGTACACTGCTAATATATGTCCCCACAGAAATCTCGAAAGAAATGAAGCATAAAAAATGAACATACGCAAAGTAAGCATTCAATACTTCAATTTCTTATAAAAAACAATTCTCTGCTATAAAATGGAAATATATATATATATATATATATATATGTCGAGAAAAATTCGCGCTGCGTCCGAATATATTACAAGTTTGCAATTGGTTACATAAAAGGTGGGGCCCCCAATTAATAGCTGCGTAGGGGCCCCCGAGCTTGGTGTTACGCCACTGAATGGATCGAGATAGTTGTTTTTGTTATACATATTTTAAAAAGTGGTTTCAAAAATTCAGGTTAGGTATTTTAATTTGACTGACGGTAGTTGATTATTAAGGGACGAAGTCACTTATGTGAAGACCAAATCAGCCAAATCTGTCCGTCCTTCACCACGATAACTTGAGAACGGATTGAGATATTTTGATCAAATTTGGTATACATACTATACTAGTAAGGTCCTATGTAAGGGACAACAATAATTTATAAGCAGAAAAAACAGAATAGCATCAGAATTACAGAAAAACATATATGAATTTCAAAAAAAAATTGTAATAATATCAGAATGTGGACTTGGATGTCAAATTCACCAACGCATTGGTTGTATAATGATGTCGTATGCAATCGGAGTTCCTTTCATTCATGACGAAAACGGATGGCCGTACAATGAAACTTGGAGTAGCGTTTTTGAATCAATTGGATCTACTTGCTCACCTGGAAATGAAACGTATCGATTTGACTGGAAAGATCCAAATCGACATTTTTGTAATTCCAAATTTCTCCATACAGTTTCCACAATTACGAGTTTTTTCCCTAAAACTGAACATGCATTTGTAACGAGAGTGACGACATGAAATATCAGTTCTCCATTGATTTCTTTTAGATCGTGAAATTGACGGTGACGTTATAATGGAAGATGAATTAGAATATCCTTTGGAAAA
Source organism: Pogonognathellus flavescens (assembly GCA_019776165.1). Classification (NCBI taxonomy): domain Eukaryota; kingdom Metazoa; phylum Arthropoda; class Collembola; order Entomobryomorpha; family Tomoceridae; genus Pogonognathellus; species Pogonognathellus flavescens. The sequence continues at coordinate 5,627 of JABASD010006177.1, forward strand.
TGGTCTCCCAGTATTAAAAGAACTTGCCGAACTAATAGAATCAGCCCATACAAATCCTTTTGTTTGGTGGGTTGGACAGTTTATGAAATTTGGTCTGCAACTAAACGAACAAATGGAGAAAAAGTTGAAAATTAAGTTGCTAAATCTGAACTTTCAACATCCGATTGTTGGGTAGGTATAATCATTACAAAAATGAGTTGAGTTGTAATGGCATAATAAATATGGAAACTATTGTTCAATAAAATTGGGATTCAAATTCTTTATTACAAAAAATTAAATGTGTGTAGCATTCACGTTCGGAGAACAGATAAACAAAAAGTCGAAAAGAACATCACTCGTCACGATGTTTCAGATTACATGAAAATCGCAGAGCAATTTTATGTAAAATTGAAAGAAACAAATAATGACGTTGTAAGTGTCAAAAACGTTTTTATCACTTCCGATGATGCGAACATAGTAAATGAAACAAGAATAAGGTAAGCTATGTTCAATGTTAAATTACAATTTTAACAATAGAAATATTTTTGCAGTTAATAAAATTTGACACTAATGCTAATATTAAAATTGGCTATTATTACTACTTTATTAAATTTTCAGGCTTAATCTCATCGACTTATTTGTTGCTTATGATTATCAGATATCCGAAAACTCAAAATTGGAATATTATTGGATTTAATACACGCCAAACCCACCATTCAGAAAAATTAAGAACAGGATATTTGAACGAAATCGTGCTAGATTTATTTTTGTTGTCCCAATCTGATTTTATTGTGTGTGGATTTTCCTCCAATGTACGTAGATTGAATATTTCATCTGTTAACAATAATTCGACTTCCAGCAATTAAAAGATAAAGTAGGGTTATAGTAGGGTATTCACTTCACAGCGCATTCATGATATACAGATAATTAGTCTCCGGAAAATATGAAATAGAAAATACTTTAATATGTTTTAAATCCATTGGAGCTTAGTCTCTTCAAAATACAAAATATTTTAATGTGTTTCCAATACGTATTTAAATTGAATATACCTTAATATAAACGCATGTTTCCCATTCCGGATTAATAACTGTTCATTAGTCCTCCATTTATGTAAGAGGGATTCAAATTTCAAGACATTGTATTATAAAAAGTCCTTGCGTTTATTTTGTTTGTCAGATTTGTGGATTACTATTCGAAATCTCAAGTCACAAATACTTGGATGGAATTAACAGGGTTGACGGATCTCTGGATAAAACTTACCACTACAATCATTACATGGCCCATGAAATCGAAAATAAAATCATAAAAATGTGTAGTTCTATTTAGTTGACTAAAATGAACTGTTATTGTAAAGCAATAAACTATACCGAATGTTTTTTGTCGAAACTGGCATTTCTTTTGTCAATCTGGTGCATGAATAAAAAAATTATGAAAAATCGTTTGTACGGAACTTGTACCCACTTTCCTATATGAGTTATTCTAACACTACAACAACTATTCAACAACTATTACTACTTATAAAGGCGTCAAAAATTAATAATACAAAAATTGAAATCATCAACGTGTGATCCTACTTTCCTACATCCTATCGTTAGTTTAAATAGTTTAGGTTTATTCATTATTCGGTTTCTGTATGTACTCTGCGAACGCTACGTTATAGGAAGTCTGTCTGTCTGTGTATAATGTAATTCGACATCTCGACGACGATTCAACTTAATTCGTTCAAAATTAGTCAAAACAGTTAACAACAACAATTTACAATTCATTTGACAACAAAGATTGCCAAATTAGTTGAAAACAGTAAATAAATGTTCGGAAACCGCATTTATTCGTACAAATATATTCATCATTCCCAAATACATTATATAATTTGCAAACGCAAGTGTATAAATTAAGCATCCGCGGAGGTGATTTTAGTGTTTGTTATTCCATGTGTTTTGTGTTTATAATTTTTATGAGTAACGACATTTGTATAACATTTGTATCTCAATCCGCATTCATTGCAAGAATATTTTCGACTAGGATCGTGTAACTGCAAATGATTTGTTAAGGCACTTTCTTTTTTAAATACGTGTGGACAAAGGTTGCACGCAAAAGGCTTTATTATTGCAATTCTCTTTCGTTTTCGTTGCTTATATTTATTTCTCCTCTTCATGTTTTTATGAACTATATTCACATGGTCTTGAAGTTCCCGTTGTGTCACAAAACTGTTTCCGCACTCGTCACACAAATGGGATTTTATTCCCAAGTGACGTCTTTTGTGATTTTCCATCTCAGTCTTCCGAATTAATTTTGAACAAATGTCACATGGAAACATTTCCTTTTTGTGTCCTTTGTGTACGAATAGAATGTGCAATTTCACAGCGCCGTGGGTGTCAAATGCTTTTCCGCACTCCTCACACAAACATTCCTTTTTTGCATCCGGATCGCTAGATTTATCTTTTTGTCTGTGTCTATATCTATGGCTGCGTAATGCAGTTAAATTCGAGCACATCTTTGGACACATTTCGCACTTGAAAGGTTCTTTGCCAGGATGCTCTTCCGAACAGTGGTCAATCATTTGGTTCGACGTCAAACTTTTCTTTTCACAATAATGACAATCAAAAATTCCGGCGTTTCCGTCGCCTGTGCCAGATTTCGATTTCGGATGGTGCCCTTCCTTTGACTTTCTCTGAGCTTCTGGTTTTTCAACGCTTTTATTATGAAACGTTTGTCGATGTTTATAAAATCCTTTCCGCTTATGGAACATCTTCGAACAAATGTTGCAACCAAAAGGTTCTTTTCCTGGATGTTCCTTCAAACAATGGGCAATAATTTGAATACCGGTCAAATTTCTCCTTTCACAATAACAGCAATCAAAATTTCCAATTCTTTTTCTTTTCCCACCCAATATGTCAGATTTAAGTTGCTTGTGTTTCTTTGGGATGTGAGTTCTGGAATGTAGACGAATTTGACGTTCACTAATGGCGAAAATCGTTTTATCACAAGGAACACATCGGTACTCCAACAATCTTGTCAATTTCACAGTAAGACGAGGCGAAGAAATGTTCTGGGATAAAGCTGCACCTTTATTAACACATTTTCTGACGGGATTTATTTCTTGATGGTTGGTTTGAAGCTCATTTTCATCGTCACTGATGGAATCACTAAAGCACAACTCATTACTGACACTTTCATAATCTTCTTCTTCCATATCAACCACTGCAACTGCTGAAAATTAAAATCCAAATTATTACAACGTCATACACAGGTATGCTACATATATGTTTGCATTTGACGATGATTTTGCTGATTCAAATAATAATTATTCAAGTATTTATCTGTAATTTGTTACTTACTTCCAGTCTTCAGTTTTACAAGGGCACGGTTACTCAATTGCGCTGTAAAAGAATTATCTTCGGAATCTTCAACAAATACTTCGTGCTGCTGTTGATTAATGCAAATTGTTTGGTCGCCAGAGACAAGTTTCGGTTTCGTAACTTCAGTCTTGGACTCATCATGTAGCAAGGCTGATATTCCTAAGAAATAACAAAGAATGTAATTTAAATCGAAATTCAATATACTAATATATGCATATATATATATACTATATAATAATTTATATATCACCGGTACCATCTACATCGAATAACTGTACTGTACATAAGTATTTTAATTTAACAAATAAATGTAGAGACATTTAGTAAATATTTAGTATCGCTATTTTAATCGATATAATAAAAAGGAACATTACGCCAACTAAAAAAATTAACAACAATTGAAGTGAGACTTTAAATAACGAGAAATCAAAATTGAAACCAAAACGCACCTAGAGGAACATTTGCTCTGGAAAAGTCGATGAAACCTGAACTTGAGACGGATTGCTGATTGGTAGCAGCCTCAAAAATTGTTTGCTTAGAAAGACTGGGTTCCTGCTCATTCTCAGACACCGAAAGAAAATTTGCATTTTCTACATTTACGTTTCCCAACTCCTGACTATCAAACGGTGGGCGATAATTGTCATTAACACATTCTCTGTCTGACGAATAATCTTCCAGCTCTGGTGAACAGTACGCCCCATCAGTCTCAATGTTATAGTTTGAGTCGTTGCATTCTTCTAAATAACATGCAAATGTAAGAAAATATTAAAAAATTGAAAGAGCTTTTAAAATAATAAACCATTTATATATAAAGGAAGGTTTAATTATTTATTTTCAATGAATATTAATGAACGATTCACCTCTTTTAACCCTGCATGACTTTTTGGTAAAAAGTGCAAATTCGAAAAAAGTAATCTGTTTGTTGAATAATCAATTTAAAAGGGATAGGGATGATATAATAAAAAATAAATAAATACCTTACGCATTGACAAGATATTTACTGATTAACGTACCGATTAATTGAGGAACCCGGCAAATTTCTGTGTTTTCATTGTGTGTTTGCATTGTATTTGAGAGTTGCTCTGATATTGGCTGTGTTTTAGTAACCTCACTTTCAGTGTTAGGCAGGCTTGTAGATTTGGGCAAGGTGACTGAAGATGACAAATTCTTGTCGGAAATCAACTTAACTAGGTGTGCCTGTGAGTGAAAATATTTGAAAAAACAATTATTGAATTACTGTATTTCTTGCCTAGTTGTTTTATATGAACTAGAATCGAAAAGGTTTATCTTAAAAATTTCCAAAATAAATAGCAATTGGAAAAATAAAATCTTCAAGAAAGTATTTACATTTTCATTGATGTGTGCCACTTTTCTGTGTTTGTAGAAATTAGTCATTCGTCGAAATTTTCGTCCGCACAAACTGCAACCAAAACGTTTGAGATCGTCGTGCGAGATTTTGTGAGAGTTGAGAGACGCTGCAGTTGTGTATGCCTTTCCACAAATGTCACACACATAATCCTTATTAATCCCATGAACTGTGCGCTTATGTAAATATGCGGAATGAGAACATTTGAAAGTTTTTTCACAAATGTCGCACCTTTTGTTATTTTGCAAAGCTCTTTCATCAATGCCGCTTCTGTTAGCATCGCGGTAACCGAGCGATGCCCACCACTTTATAATGCTTAGCAGGCTAAAGAGCCCACCACTATATACAAATTCCATATTGTTTATCACTTCAAGCTTAACGGT
>JABASD010006178.1:0-10713 GCA_019776165.1 Pogonognathellus flavescens
TATTTTCAGCTCAGGTCACTTATTTTATTATTAATAGCGCTTTATCTGTAAAAGAACGATAGCATTTTCATTTTGTTTCATTGCAAGGAAGCGAAGAAAGAACTATTGTCACATTTTGGGTTATTGGGCTAATACAGATCTTTATAATTATAATTCTGACAAGGTTAATGAGCAAAAGCAAGACAGAGCGTAATATACAAAAGAAACAACACCTTAAGCCATTGAATTACAACTGTAATACCTAAATGACATCAAATTGTATGTTGCTGATTGCCAGAGCACATACGATTGAGATCACTCAATTAGAACTTACCTGAAATTTCAAGTAATACAGAGTACCTACTTTTAAATACATGCGTATATCTTGTAGCTTTGATATCCAGTAATGCCAACACAAAAATAATACAACTTCTGTTCAGATAATGCATTTTACATGTAATTGATTAATACGAATTAATAACAGTAATTTGGCTGTCTAATAGAATTTGATTTGAATTGTTATGTCATGTTATGTTATGTCATATTTTTATGCCAGAAAAATATTCAACCTAATAAGTCTAAAAAACATTTTATTAATTAATTTACAATTACTATACAATTAATAATTAAATTGCAAAATTTCCTGTCTAGCATTTATTAACATAAAATGGGTTTGGATATTGCATATGCATTCAAAAATTAACAGGTTTAATTTGTACCTTAAAATTTAAAAATAACAATATTAATAAGTAAGTAATAATAATTTATTTTTAAATTGTTAATTAATAATTTAATTAAGTTGAAATTTTTTGGCTTCTTCCAGAAATTTCGTAGCGGAGCGTAAACAGGAAATGCATTTTTATTATAAAATTGATCTTAAATACTTAGAATTAATTATTAATGAGCATATTTCTGTATTTTAAACAATAAAACATGTTTATTATTATTCTCAAGCCTTTAATCAACAGAATGTTCATTGAAGACAAAGTACATTGATGTCGAGGAGATAATTGTACGAGTACGAGTACTACAATGCATGCAAGGATGTAAAATTCATTCAACCGCATTGCTGATAATTAAAGCAATGCAAGTTACACCTGAGAGTCTGAGAGTACAAGTGAATAAACCAGCAAGTGCATTCGTAATCGTAACCGCGATAGCAATCAACAAGCAGAATTATGTATTTTATTTCTTGTACAATTCTACAATATACACGACACGCCTACTACTTTGCCCTATACTTTACACCTGCTGGTACCTTCAGTAAAAGTAAGTAAGTCATAAAATATATGCAAGCCGATCCAATTATTTCATTCTTCTTTCAGGCAGTCATGCAGCGTCATTGTTTTTAACTTATTGCCATAGTTTGTTTTTGTGACAATGGTAAAATTTTATACGATTTTGACTTTTTGCTACGTTTTCTTCAAAGTTGAATCCTCGCACTACGGAAACCTAAATAATTATTATAACAACTTCGATCAACTTCAAAATGATTGGCAACCTTTACCAAGTAGTAATCATCTAGAAACCGAATTGAGTTTAGAAGAGCAATATTTTAATTTATTCACATCCAACAATGATCGTCAGAGAATCAACAACGATTTTTTTAATCAATATGAATCGAGTTTATCCTTTATTTCCCATATGTGTCCAAGCGACTCGTTCTTCAGCAATTATAACCCTAACCATAAAGCTGCAGTAGGCAGCTTGATTGATATGTACAAAGGTATGTTCTATTTTTTATTTTTTTATAACAATTTATATAACAATTTATATAATATTTTATATAATTTATTTTTATACTATACAGAATAATGATTATAATTATTAATTACAGTTACAACGGAATACGTTTTTGTAACAAAAGTATAATTTAAGCAACGAAATTTAAGTTACACGTTACACGCAGTTAGTTTTTATGATGTTTTATCTGACATTTATATAGTTTGATTATGTACTTGATATAATAAAATTTACTTTCAGATCAAACTGATATTAGAGGCTTCCTTCAAATGAGTCAATTTCTCAAGTCTCGCTCGGAAATCCATCCTCAAATTTGGTACACTGGTTTAATCCGAGCTCAATTGGCTCAAATGCCACAAACATTGTCGATGAAAAGACCCAGTCTCATTAATTTATTCCCTACAAACTTTTTTGCCGATTCCATCATGGCGCAGTCTACATCGCCGGAGGTATAGCAGCTCAAGTTTTTATTGGCCTTATTTTTTACATTACTTTTTTATTTTTTGAAATCTTTAGTTCACATTAAAATTATGAAAATTTAAAGTTTTTCAAAATAACAATTACAGGAATGTATTTTTCTGGATGAAAATATTGGTCGAGACAATGGTGCTGAAAACTTGCTCTGGTATTTCCGCGAAGACGTTCAAATGAATGCTCATCATTGGATTTGGCATTTATTGTATCCTGTTAACAGTTCTGTGCCAATCGACCGAAGAGGAGAATTCTTTTACTTTTTCCATCACGAATTAATTGCCAGGTAAATGCAAATAAGCTCAAGGTGCCGCACGAAGGACTTAAAATATAAAGTTTTGTTTAATTTTCAGTGATGGAGGACCTACCTCCTTAATTCATAATTTTCATGCTAACTGAATTATGTTTGATTAATGTATAATAAAATCCATACTAATTTTGAATCTAGATATGAAGCTGAAAGAATTTCAAATGGCTTGCCATTAGAAGTACCACTTGATATTGAAGTGAACACTGTGATACCAGAAGGCTACAATCCTCATTTGAGGGATGGAGTTTCTACGCAAAATTGGGCTCCAAGACCTCCATTCTCAGAATTCCTGGTAAAAATTTTTATTATTAATAATAATTAACTATATTATTATAATATAATTAATTACATTATAATATTGTATTATTAATGTTATACTTTTGATTTGTAAAAATTATTGAATTGATTTAATATTTTCGGGTGTGTTTTTATTTTTTAATTAATAAAGTCGTCTTTGAGTTTGGTGAATGCTTCCTACGTCGAAGATCTCTACAATCTAACTATAAATAAAAACCGTTTCCTAGAATCCGTCTTATCTGGTTCAGTTTTTCGGGTAACATTTTAATATTGTTGTACATTAATTTTAAAGACGAACATTTTAAGTTTGCATTTATTTTCAATTATAAAAAGTATATAATTTAGTTATATATTTAATTATTATATAAGTCTGATGTAAATTGTACTATTAGGGAGACATATCACTTCCTATACACACTGTTGACAACATTAATCTGATTGGAGAAATAGCAGAAGCTTCAAATTATTCGTTAAATCCTCAGTTTTATGGCATGGATGGATATCACAGTCAAGGACATTTTCTTATTGGAAATCTTGTTGGAAATGCTCCAAGGGTTAAAAATCTATCCACTCTATTTATGAAATTGTTATAAAATATCTAACTGACAATGAAAATCCTAATTTTTCTTCGGTTAATGACTAATTAGGGTGAGATAGGAGTCATGGGACACAACGGTGTGGCAATGCGAGATCCGATATTCTACAGATGGCATAAATATGTAGATCTCCTGTTTTTGGCTTATAAAACCACACATTTGGCTCCTTATTTGCTAAACGAAGTAAATAATTTGAACTACAATCTCTAACTATTACGAAAATAATCTCTAATGTTCTGAATAAATTGGTATTTTACTTTCGCAATAAATTTTAGGGTGAAAATCCTTTAATTGTGAATGGAATCAGAGTTAGTGACCTCAAAGTAATATCGGACAATCATCCGAAAAATGTCAACCATTTACAAACTTTCTGGAACTCTCGTACCTTTTATCTAGAAGGAGGACTTGATTATAACGTCTACAATTTTACCAACCCTCGCAACGTAAATGTTTGCGGCAAACATTTAGACCACGACGAATTCACCTATCAAATACAAATTGTAAATTTTACCCTTTGACATTTTTTCCTTTCTAAATATATTGAATTATTTAAAAATTATATTTACGACAAAATATTTTTAAAATATGCTAATGGTATTTATGTCGATCTATTTAATTTTTAGGAAAATAAGCGTCAAACTCTAACGTCGGCCACAGTGCGAATTTTCTTAGCACCTAGATACAGAACAATAAATGGACGAGAACGTTTTACAATTGCTGAACAAAGAAACACGTTCTTCACTATGGATTCATTTACAACTCTCCGTAAAATTTTGATTTGATTTTTGCAAAAACAAAAAAGAAATAATTTCATGATGAATTTAATACCAAATTCTATTGACAGATTGTAAATTCAGTGGACAAACAATTTTAAATTCATTTCTTCTAATGAAAATTCATTTCTGCGAATGAAACTTGACTTCTAATGAAACTTCATTTGTTCTAGTGAAAATTCATTTCTCTAATGAAAATTCATTTCTCTAATGAAAATTGATTCCTTCTAATGAAAATTGATTTCTTCTAATGAAAATTGATTTCTCTAATGAAACTTGATTTCTCTAATGAAAATTCATTTCTCTAATGAAAATTGATTCCTTCTAATGAAAATTGATTTCTTCTAATGAAAATTCATTTCTCTAATGAAACTTGATTTCTCTAATGAAAATTCATTTCTCTAATGAAAATTTATTTCTCTAATGTAAATTAACTCCTGATTAATTGTAGTGCAACCAGGAACTAATTCGATCAATAGACGATCTGAAGAATCAACTGTGACCGCTCCATGGGCGAGATCTATTGAGCAAATCCGTCAAGAAATTTTAGCCGGAGTACGTCAAAGCACTGATTGCGAATGCGGTTACCCCCATCATCTTTTGCTTCCTAAGGGAACAGAAAAGGGAATGATCTTTGATCTTTTTGTGATGGTGACGGATGGTGCCTCAGATCAAGTGGTGGATTATCCAAGCTTTACTTTCCAACAACCATTCCAGTCTGGAAACGTTGATCAATGTGTTCCTTCACACGTGCACTGCGGAATTCCAGGACGAAGTTATCCGGACGCCAAACCTATGGGCTATCCTTTCGACAGAAAACCATACTACGTCCCAACTGTGGTCGGACATGAAAAAGGACAACCTGTCGTAGAAAATATTGAAGTCGCCACCATAGAAGATTATGTTAGCCACATTCCAAATTCAGCTACTACTCAGGTAATAATTACTCCATTAAAAAATTTCAACAAAAAATTGTCATATACTAGAAATCAGATTTTTGATAAATTTAAATATTTGTTGTTCTTACAGATTATGATTACTCATCAAAATGTGCAGCGAGGGTTTGAGTACGCACAAAAGTGAATTTTATAGCTACTGCTATAAAGGTGGTGGCATTTAATTTATCTGATGTTTTTGACCTATGTACTCTGAATAATCTCCGTAAAATAGATTCGTTCCTAGTATCTACACTAGTCATTAAAAATTGAAAGGTATTCTTATAAGTATATTATTTATTAAATTCAAATGTAACTTAAATTATTCAATGTCCAAAGACGTGCAATGGAAAATAATCATTCCAAACCATAAATCAATTTTTTGAGCCTTAAATATTTTATATACCATTTTTTATATTGTCAATATTATGATATCAGCTTTAGTACACTATGTGTAGAAAATCTATTGCGTATTCTGTTATCCGATTTTTTTTAATTCTTGTATTGGTCTTTATAGAGCCTTAATTTTAGGCATGCATCCACAATGTATTTTATTGTTCATAGCTTACACTAACTGTCCAGCAATGTTTTTCATACATACCAACAAATAATGCAACTCTTATGTTAAAGAGCCTGTATTTTTCTTCCGATTTGCAATCAGTTTTGAAAGTGATCGAGAAAGTTTTAATTTATTGTCCCGTAATTATCAGTAAGCTTTTTTTAAATGTATCATACTAACCATTAAATACTTAGAGTCTATTATAATGACTTGTTTAATGGGGTTAAATGTAAATCTTTGTAAATATATATATGAGAAGATTAAAACTCGCATTTACACTGAAACAAGCAATAAGTACTAACAAGTACATTGTAAGCCAGTACATTACGAACTTTGTTTGCAACTTAATATGGCGTGGTTAGCACAATAATTAACCAGGGAAATATATAGTGCATAACGTAGAATAAAAAAAGCTTCCTAAATGGAAAGAACACCTTATAATATAATAATAAATGCATCATGACATTAAATAATTGTAATCTTGTTGACGATTATTATAAGCTATAGTAATTTTGATAAGTTAACTGTTTACAAAATTGTTGATTTGTCAAAATTGAATAAGAGTTATATGTTCCACTTCCACCTAAGTATACGTGTCTTATATCCATCACATTTTTCCGAATCATTTCATGGAAACATGCATTGGGTTGAAAAAGTCTAAAAGTACGTCGTGAAGGGTCATCTGGTCTATGTAGGAAGTAGTGGCGTAAATCTAGGGTAGGCAGGGTAGGAGGCCTCATAGATAGATTAGATAGATTTATTTTATCAACCTAATGTACATGTATTTGTTTAGACTCGCATCTTGTCAATTGTAAACCTTCAACTTCTAATCTTTGCTTTTTTATTAATAAGTGTTCATAAATTGAGTATTTAAAGATTAAGCATTCCGTAAAATACCTCCAGTACACTGTCGCAAATAGTCGGTCCATTTTCTTTTCTCCTCTACTTATGGTTTAACTGTTAAACTGCCCTTGGCATGATTAACTTTGCCTACTCACAATCAGAGAATAATATTAAAGACAGCCTTCACAGCTATCCTTGAAGTGTTCCCTCCAGATCCAAATATTCGACATTTAGTTTATTGCATTGCATGCTGAAGTTTTGTTGAGTTTTCGAACCTTCCACCTTACTCCTTACTGAGGCACAGCTCCGGACGGAGGACATTTGGCAAAATTTCCAAAACATTTCCGCATGGTTTTTGCTTCTTATCATAACTACAGAACACATATTATATTGGTCAGACATGTTGCCGCAAACAGGTATTATTACTGTTACCAATAATGATTTCATTATTTGCATGTGCTAAAATTTCATTCTTCATAATAATGATAACCTTTCTTAATTACTTACGTAGATTTAGCTGTAAGTACTACCCTTTGGCATTTTGGAACGAAGGAATTGCGAAACAACATCATTTCCGAAGTACTCATGCTTCAAAACGCTTTGCAGTAGTCATAAAAGAAGACTTAGAACTCCTTGGTCTACTGAATACGGTATGCATGCTTATTTCAAAGTCGGTATTTATTGGTATTTACCCTTTGACGTTTGATTTATTAACCCTACAAATTATTCTATGTGGAAATAATGCTCAATAAATGTTTATTATTACGAATTCTATTTTTATGAAGAATTTGCTTTGAATTGTATTAATATTTTGTTTATTGGCGTGTATTTTGTGATCAGGGAAGTACAATACTGCATTGTGACCAGTGTGTATGTTCAAAACAAATCAGTCATTTAAATTGGCCCAACACATTAAATAGCACCAGAGGAACCTGCAGGAAATGAAAAGACAGATATGGACACTGATACAGATACTCCAACTGTTTTTATAGACTTGACATCAGAAATGCCACAAATTATAGTTGAATCTTCGACTACATTATCTAAATCCTCTTCACCGCTTTTGGATTCCGACGGCTCTGTGGTGAAAAAGCGACGTGTAGATAAGCCGAACGTATACAAGTATGTTTAATTACATTTAATACTTTAAAATCAATGCTATTAAAATTTGCCATTTCAGTAAATTAGTTTTTTAATCTGTGTTTGTGTTTCAGATGTTTTCACTGTATTAAAAACTGTTTCACTGCGAAAGGAATGCGACAACATTGGTTGAAGCACCACAGTTCCAATCAAGGCTTGGAGTGTTCATACTACGAATTTAAATGTTTCAAGGACAGTATGCAAATTTTACCAGGAATAGAACTCATGTGTCCTTATTGCCCACATTTGGAAAACTCGATAGCGGGCATGAGAGTTCACAACAGTTTGAGGCATTCAGATAAACATTTCCGGTTGAAACGTCGAGTGCTCTCTAATACAACCATTTTAGTATGCGCCTTATGTGAATTTCAAGGTCGGACTTTTAATAATATAAAGAAACATAATGACAAGACTCATCCAGGAAAAGTACCATTGTTTACGAAGTTGGAATTGGCAGCCACCAAAAGGATTTGTACACCCATGGGGAAGTTAATTGAAGACAAAGTTATGTACGGATGTAACATCTGCAGCTGCGATTATCCTTCTCCATTTACATTCAAGCAGCACATCATAGGTCGAGAAAACCATGAAGATTGTGACCCGATGGTAAAATATAACCGTTGTGTTGTTCAAGAAAATGTAGAGATACCTCAAGATGAAGATTTATATGCTGACGTGACGGATGACGAAAATTTTAAATGCCCTTGCTGTACTTACGAGACTGAGGATAGAAATGAAATGATTCAAAATCATTTAGGGACACATATCAAAGCTTTCATGTGCCCGCTTTGTGACCATGGTTTTGAAATCAGTATAGATGCCCTATTTCATATACGACACTACCATCATGATGCTCGTCAAACTCCTGTATGTAACAAAAGTGCCTATTTGAGTTATCTAGCATTGAAAGGCGGAATTGTAGTAAGTAGTGTATCGTAGCGACTCCAAAGCCCAAAAAAGTGCAGGTGCCAATTGCCATCTCGCCAACTGTATTCGCTTTCTATCGGAATGAACAGGCAAATTAATTATTAATACCTTAAATTTTAAATTTCAAAATGAAAAGACGAACAAAGTTTTTCCAGTTTTAACAATTTGGACGCCTGTCCACGAAAGTAGTATAGTGGCCCTATTTAAATTGAAGGGAATAGGGAAAATAATTTTAGAAAGGATAATTATAATAATAAATGTGAAGACTTTTTACAATGAACTTGAAGACATGTTCTGGAATATTGACTCAGTGAAAGAAAATCTCACAGCGAGGGCACATACTAAAACATACGGAAGACTTTTAAAAGGTTCGCTGTTGCAGCATGAAAGAGTCACTGACCATCCATAGTTATTTCATTTTGAATCAATCGAACTAAATTATAGTATTTGAATTTAAAGATATTATCCTAGAAAATAAGAAACGCTATAAATGTTTTTAATTAATTGACATGACGAACGAATTGGATAGTGGGGAAAAAGGGATCACTAAGCATGAATGAATATAGAAATGAATGTCCGTAAAGTGTATGGATGTAAGTTTGTGTTCAAAAGTGTTAGGTATATTATTGTAATTTATTTGTTATTAACTTGCTTATATATATTAATATTAAAGTACATATATATTAACGATCTGTATTTTATACGTTGCAACAGTGTAAGAGATCTAATTTTATTTAACAATTTCATTAGGAATACAGATAATTCTGAGCAATGAGTTTTCCAGTAACAATAAGTATATCATTTTACATACATAGCTTTTAAGGAGAAGTTTTACAATTAATCATTATTACACCTGGAATTACAAGATTGACTTGAAGAATTGATACAATTATTAATAAATTATTATTAATTAATACAATCAGGGGATCAACAGCCATACAAAAATCACCACGTTTATAGTGATTATAAGGCATACTTTAAATTATCAAATTAAATTGTTCAAATCGTTTTAACACACTTCACATTTTAAACAGTTTTCATTATTTTTCTTATTAGTTCATCACCATTAAATGTAATAGTATTCTGAGTAATTAATTCTATTAATTCTTAACAATCAGCAAATTATTTTAACAATATTTCATAACTTGGTACACATACATTGGTTTTATAATTAATCATAACATGAATTACCAGCAATTTTACAAGATTGATTTGAAGAGTTGAATATACCATGTATTTTTTATTCCATCGCGAACATTCCTTGTTTTAAGCTCTGACCAAAACCTGCATTCAATTTGTAAGGCAAAGTATCGCTTGGTTTGTACAATACCGTCGTACTCGTACAGCTTGTGTCTGGTGGAAATTGCTGTCGATGCTCATCCTCCAAGAAAGGTCCAATATGTCTCTTGCTTAAATTTGACTCCAACCAAATATGCTTAATAATCCTCGACTTTAAATAACTGCAAGCAGATTCAAATGACATGACCCCGTGTTGCACATTGGTTGCCGGAAACGCAAAACTATCACGTTCTATCGCCACAAAGTTTAAGTTCGGAAAAGAATTTGATGGGAGTTCGTCGTCATTAGTAAACTTCGTGTAGTGTTTGAAATGAATTTTTTCAATGGTCTGAGGCAAAATGGACAAGTCAATTGTAGCGTCTTCAAATACAATTTGCTTGATTGGGATGTCTATTTTCTTGTCAAATATGCATCCGCTTAGAGTCAGTTTTCTAACATTGGACAATTCGCTTGTTAAATTCATAACTGGAAAGGAAGGAAAACCCTGTTCCTTCTTTATAACCGTAATTTCAGTAGCTTTACTAAAATCTACAAAGTCATGCAAAATCACATTCCACGTTGGCTTTCCTTTATTGTAAAAATCAACGTCTATCAAAGAAAGTCTGAGAGGAGCGATTTTACTAAAACCCTTTTCATTTTCAACAACTGGAAGTTCAATACCACAATTTGTCAGTTGAATTACTTTAAGTGACGTCAATTTAACTAGTGGAACAATAATATTCGTAGTAGTATTTGGGGGACGAAAACCGATAATAACTTTTTTAGATAGCAAATCTACAGTTAATTCGGAAAGATTAACCAATGGTTTGAGTAAAGGTTCCATGTTAAAATCAGCAATAAT
>JABASD010006179.1:0-10709 GCA_019776165.1 Pogonognathellus flavescens
TCGCGCTGCGCGCGAAAATCTGGTATATTTAGCATATTCACAAAATTATGTCCCCACGCTCCTAAACATCTTCCGACGCCTATGTCATAGGCGTCGGAACCGTGGGGACATCAGGACAATGTCCCCACATAAATTTGGTCGTGGGGACATTGCTAATAAATGTCCCCACAAAAATTCTGAAAGAAGTAGGTTTTTATAAACGGACATAAGCAAAGTAAGACTTTTTACGTCAATTTCTTGTGAAAAATGAATACTTCTGTACGAAAATGGAAGAATATATCCAGAAAAATTAGCGCTGCGCGCGAATATGAGATATATTTATTGTATCCTCTAAATTATGTTCCCACGCTCCTGCTCCTTAACATCTTCCGACGCCAATGAGTCTATTAAATTAAAAACATTTTAATTCTGTATTTAACATACATTTAATTAACGGTCTACCTTCGGTTGATGCAAAATGTGGTTCTTATAATGTTGTTATGAATTAAATACCTCGTGATATTTCTAAGATATTCAATCACATAGCATACATATTGTTAGGTAATCCTAACAAAAATATTTCATTTTATTTTCCACAAACCAAATCAATTGGATGTACGACATTACAGATACAGGCTGTTGACTTTATACTTTCCAAGGAAAAATCATTCAAATTGGCCCATTTATATTAAATATATTTTATATTTTGTTGTAGAAAATAACATTTTGAGAGCAAAAAATACTTGTTTAATAATATCCGGAGCGAACTGCAGTGACATTCACCCGGCCATCCGGTTAAGGTACAGCTTCAACTGGAGAAATTTTTTCGGTTCCAATTCTGATGTGAGTTGGAGCAACCGGCACTGACTTCCACCCTAATGATGGAACTGTTGGTGCTGCTGCCACTGGTAAAGCCATTGCTGGTAATAAGGCTACGGTTGCTGGGGCAGCATGAGCTGGAGCTTCCATTTCTGGGGCAGCGTAAGCTAGAGCTTCTATTGCTAGGGCAGCATGAGCTGGAGCTTCCATTTCAGGGGCAGCATGAGCTAGAGCTTCTATTGCTGGGGCAGCATGAGCTGGAGCTTCCATTTCTGGGGCAGCATGAGCTAGAGCTTCTATTGCTTGGGCAGCATGAGCTGGAGCTTCCATTTCTGGGGCAGCATGAGCTAGAGCTTTCATTTCTGCGGCAGCATGAGCTATAGCTTCTTTTGCTTGGGCAGCATGAGCTAGAGCTTTCATTGCTTGGTCAGCATAAGCTGGAGCTGCTGGCGCAGCATAAATAGGAGCCTCAAATGCGGGTGCAGCATACGCTGGAGTATCTGGTGCAGCATAAGCTGGAACCGCGGGTGCGGCATAAGCTGGAGCTGCTGGTGATGGAGCATAAGAATTGTATGTTGCGGGAGTTTCAGGGGCGCCGGCATTAGCTGCGGCAATGGTGTTGTAATCGGAAGCAGCCTTGGCGTTGTCAGGAACAACTTGAATATTCTCATTCACATTCCCCGTAGTAGGAAAACTGTCAAAAAATATTATAGAATTGTAAAGTGTAAAGTTTCTCAATTGAAATTAATGGTGTATTTCTCTGGTATTTTGTTCATTCTCATTTACAATTTAATTAATATTGAACAAATCAAAATTCTTGTTAACTTCTGATACAAAAGTATATTTATAAAGATTTGGATTGATTTTACCTGTGAGAGTCAGATAGTCCTCTGGTAAAGCTTTGAGTGTAGCCCAAAATGGGAATTACTGGTGCGGGCGTCTCAAGGAGGGTCATGGAGTTTGAGCCGTAGCCATAGTTGGCGGGCGCTGGAGCGGATAAGGCGTAGCTAGATAGGCCAGCGGCAGCAGCAGAAGAGTATCCGTACTGTGCAGTAGCCACAACCACAAACAAGCAAATAACGGTGAGCTGAAAAATGTCAAAAAAATTAAATACATTGAAATTTTATAAAATCTTGAAAAAGGAAATTAATAATTTGGAATAGTCAAATTGTAAGTACAGCTTTCATGTTGAGATTGAGGGTTTGGATTGGAGAGAAGTTGTTAGAAATATGAGATTTGAGTGAATGATGCAGGTGAAGAATACTTCTTCTTATTTATACCCAAATTTTACTTTCTGTAAAATGTTTTTCTGTTAAATCTTGTTAGCCTCCCACAAAAAATCAGAACATTTTTTTAGTAAGTGGGTTAAGCAGCGGGTATCATGTAACTAGCAATATATAGAAGGTACTCTACATATAGACGCACTTCATATTACTATAAAGGGAATACTTTTCCTTCGTCTGTTTGTCTCAAAACATTCTCAATGTCAACAACAAGAAATAAGGGACATGTGATTGCATCCTTTTTCCGTGACAGTGATGTATTCAGGACTTGAGCTAGAACCGTGACCGTGACCGTGACCGTGATATAATAGGAATTTACACGAATCATTTTTTCTGAGCTGAGGGGCATTTTAAGCAGTGAAATATTGTAATACTCAGTATTTATTCGAATTGGTAATGACAATTAACAGAATTTTGACTACCCCGTCCTTTGCATGATATGTAAAGCCCGGATTTAAATGTTTCATATTATACATTTAGCTGCATCAATGAAACTTTGTATCTTGACGTTTCATGCCATAAGGACTCTATATACGGAATTTGAAAAAAATGAATATTTGAGAAATTCTTAAATAAAAGTATTGTGTAAAATATTTTTGGCCCGTGGCTGCCGTACATTTCTAAAGTAAATGAAGTAAAAATCATATGCATGGGTAAACTTTATCAACTTACTTTAGTTCAGTTTGATTTTAGTTGTCATTTTTTAATATTTTTGTAAATAATTAATAATTATACACTTTTTACTAAATATTTTAGGACCCTAAATAAATAAATATTCGGGCTTTAATAACAAGTACTGATTGTGAGCTGTTTGTTGTTGGTTAGGGGCCTTCATAAGAACTGTTGGCTTAAGCTGTGTATAGAAGTAAAAACACTCTATGAGCAACTTTTTTCACCAGGCAATATTTATGATTCCTCAGGCGATGCACTGTGTTAGATATGAAGTTAAAAACTGAAATAAGTCCTTCATATCCTACACGTGTATTTTAAAAATCACACCGGTTTTTCAACACATTGGAAAGGAGGAATACCCGCCTTTCATAATCCGTTGGATTTTTTTCGCGTTTTGGAGATATTAATTTTTTTGTAAAACCTTTCAGAGGTGGATTTACCCAGGTAGCACCGTATAACGTCAACAATATGCAATATGAGACAAGAGATAATATGCAACATTGGTAAAATGTGATGTGTTTACTGGGTAAATTATGTTTTTTCAAATAAATTCAAAAATTGTGATGTCATTTATTTTCTAAATGATGATGAAATACTTCAGGAGCTTGCTTAAGTCATAATTATACTGCTTGGGTTTATAAGACCTATTTCAGTTTTTAACTTCATTTCTAACACAATGCGATGTAAATACTTCTCAGCCGATGATGAATCACATCAGGGGCGTATCTAGAAATTAGTACTGGGGGGGGGCAAAGGCCAAAAAACTCTGACAACCCCTTTTTTCCAGGATTTGGGGGGGCCCAAGCCCGGTGGGCCCATACGTAGTTACGCCCTTGACTCACATATATTACTATTACCCTAAGAACAATAAATAGTTCTGTTTGAGGAACTAAATATAACTCGCTTTGTACTTGAGAAAGGAATTAAACACAAACACACACAGTTAAATTTAGTTCCTCAAAATAACTGTTTAAAAATATCTCTTGGGTTAATATGAGTTGTATCTGGTTGTAGAATATAAATTGAACAATTTCCACTTAAAATTAGAACCAATAAACCATAACAATCCGCCATTCTTAGAATCAAGAAAATATTACACTGTTAAAACATTGAATGAGTGTTCTGAGTGAAAATAAATCTGCTTATAGTGCACTGTACATTAATAATACAGAGAATATAAATGATGATAAATAAATGATGAATATTGTAAATATCCTAGCATTACAAGTTCAACACATTTAATACATTGAATTGACGCGTACATTTCAATACCACTACAAATTGTAATGAGTCGACCTTTCTAAGAAATGCTTATGAATGGAAGGTATCAAGGTATGTACATATCTAAAAGGATTTAGAAGTTCTAGGATCTCATAATGCCTATGTTGCCTTGAACGTATGTCAAAAAAGCAAATTACAAAACCACAGAAGTTAAGCGTTACACGTCCATTTCATACTTGACGATTGTCCAAAACGAAAATGCCTTTGCTTCCTAAATAAGCACGTTTTTTCTATTACTTGTGTTTGCCTTCAATTTTGTCAAATCCCTGAGCTACAATAATTGAACATTTTGTATTTTATAATTTATTTTAAATCTATCAACAGTTTTACAAGTGGACTTGAAAAGCGGAAGTCAAACAATTAATTAGTGCTAAAATCGTGATCAAGTTTATTTTTTCATTAATCTAGATAAAACTGAGTTTGAAGGGAGTTTGGCACTTTTTCCTCGCCAAATTGCAGGAAAACGACGTCTGTGTATCATGTAATTCAGTATATCTACTACAAATTAACTAAATTCGTTCATTTATCGAAACAGTTGACCAAAAAATTTACAAGATTCGAGTTTCCTATTAAAAGAAATAAACACTACCTTGAGTTGCCGTTGCCCTAGGATTTCTTCATGTTAGTTTTCTTAATTCTTTTAAAAGCTCTCGTCTACATCGAATGTTTCAATTTTTTACTAAGTAAGTATAATATTTTCATTCACCTTTTCTTTCCTATCTATACCTATTAAATATTTCGACAAATCCATGTTATGTTTTTTTAAGTTGGGACTAAAGGAATGGAGATGTGTTAAAGTGTAGTGCTGCTGTGAAACGCTTGATGTTTGAAAGTTTGATTTTATAATTGCAGGTACTATTAGCTTTAAGTTTCGAGTTTTGCTGTTGGTTATTTGTCGGTGGAGGAACATTACGGAATCAAAAACGACCACACGCCCAAAGGTTTTTGTAGGACGAAGTTATAGGACAATTTTGCAATGGGTCGAAAGAAAATACAAATCAATCGGATAGCGGACGAGCGAAATCGACAGGTGACATTCAGCAAAAGGAAGTTCGGTGTGATGAAAAAAGCTTACGAACTCTCCGTCCTCTGCAACTGCGAAATCGCTATCATAATCTTCTCGTCAAACAAACTCTACCAGGTTAAATTTTAATTTTAATTAACAATTAACTAATAGGAATAATTATATTTAAATGTGTAACTGGAATGTTTTCAGTACGCGAGTACGGACATGGACAAGGTGCTGCTGAAGTATACGGAGTACAACGAGCCACACGAAAATTTCACGAATAAAAATATAACCGAGGCCCTTAGCCAAAAGGAACACAAAAACGGAGGTGAGTTTCATATTACGCCATTACGACAGTTGAAGCTAAATTGGGGACGTCATAAATATTAAATTGTGACTTCCTGCAGGTTTGTCTTCAGAAGACTTTCCGAATCCGCCTGCGCCTCCGACGCAGAAGACAAAGAGGTCGGATCAGAGTACGACGGTTGTGATGGATCCAGTGAATTTCAACAAATTCGGGGCAAAGCTTGACGACGACTTCAGTCTTTTGCTGCGGCCGCCGCCTAACAACAAAAACAATGAAGAACGAGTGCCCCCTTACTACGAACCCCAAATTCAACTCAGTCAACCCAGCCCTAACAGACACAGCTCCCAAGGCGCAGACGCAGGTAAATATCTTCATTCTTATCATATTATTTTCAGATATTTTTATCTATTATTAAAGTCCGTATATTTATTTATGTTTATAAAATATTTACATATAATGTTTGGTGAAAAGTGCCAACTATTAAAAAAAAATTAAAAATTTGAGTATAAATCAGGCAATTTAGCAGTGAATTTGAATACTAACAAAAGTCAAACTGTAAGCTGACTGAGTTTTACATATTAATTAGGTCTTAGGTGTATGATATTTGCTTCAATTGATTTTGTAATTTCCGGAAAGTGGTAACTTGTTCGCAAAGGCCTAACAAGGATTCTGGCATAGGAGGTCATCAATATTGAAAAATATTTTTGTCACACTCCGTGTGTAGAGTCCTTCTAGCTGGAAACACAGTCAAGATAGATAGGCTCATTACTCTAGCTAAATGTATTTCGAATGTTTAAATAAATAATAAACCATTCAAAGATTATGTAATAAAGTAGCGCAAGAAAAAGGTTAGAGATCATTAAGGAGTTGACCGCTTGACCCCTTCGGGGGAACCCTGAGATCACATATGAGAAGTTTGACCGAGTTTTGTTAATCACTTCTTGAGTTATCGGGGTCACTGACAGTAGTTACTCTAAAAGGTCAAAGGTCATGAAGGAGTTGACCGAATGACATCATTTGCGAACATTACCTCATCTATGACTCAGAGATCACCTATGAAGAGTTTGAACGAAATCTGTTAAACCGTTCGTCAGTTATTGGTGTCACAAACTGACCTATAGACGTAGCCACCATTCTTATAAAGCAGCTTGCGCTACTGAATAATCCGGGAGTTAATTATTGTTATTTTAATGAATTAAAATTATTAACAACGTTTTAGAGGGGAGTTTGGACGCGGATGGATTGCTGGACATGACAACGACGAACCAGCAGAACGGTTACGACTCGCCTCTCAAACCCGTCGTCAACACCAACTCCAGTCCGAATTTTAAGGACAGTCAAATTCGCGTCTTTGATCCCAATGCCGCAAATCTTTACTTCAATCAAACGAATTCGGTGACGGCTGTAGCCGGTGCGGCTGTACACCAAGCCGTCTCAAATCACAATGTGTACCCCCTGGAGCTAATTAACCCGCTCACTTCCCTTTGGCACGCCCACAGTGGAACAATCACACATACCAGGTACCTTTCAAGAGTTTCATTCTTCGATGATTTCCTCTCCAACAATTAAGTCATCGTTAATTGATATCTTTCATTCCAGCTTGGTCCGAGGTGGTGGAGGCGGCGGTTTTGACGGAGGAGGCGACAACGACCAAAACAAAGCTTTAAAAAATAAATCTGACAATGAGCGGGATAAATCGTGTGAGTCCCCGGGTCTGGATAATCAAATATATACCGAGAGCTTGAATAAGCGTCCAAGACTGGATAAACCGTCAAATTGGAATTCTTAAATCCCAAAATTATTGTTCGTTTTTGTTTTCCGATTTTTTCGTCACTTATCTACATGTGAGTGTAGCTGCTGCAAAAAAGTCTACACTTAACAGGGACCTAGCAATGCGGGCCCGACCCCAGCCCTGAGAAATATCCAGAATTTGTACCTGTCACGGCTCTTTGACAATTTTAAAAATTTAGATTTATACCAATATCTTTTGCTCGTTTATAAAAAATTGTATAAAAGTGTACCATAATTATACTATTTGTACTTTAGTCGAATAAATGTCAGTCTCATTTCAAATTGGCCATTACTTAGTGAATCTTTTAGTAGATTTAATAACATATTGACAGTTTAAATATTTGCTGTAGAAAACATGAAATTGTGAAAAAATGATATATTTCCTAATGATAAATTTAATATAATAAACCAGCAAAATAAATGTTATTCGTTTACATTCCTCTGATAAGTTTTGTACTATTATTGAGATTCAGAATTTAAAATTTTATTATTGGAAAATGCTGCGTTCAAGATGTGCAAGATTCATTAATTGTACTGTACTTTCACTTTTTATTATTAGATTATTATAGTGAGCGTGGGATGAAAATATTTATATCAATTGTTATCGTATAAAAATTATGCAAATATTATAATGCAGCGCTTCTAAATTGTAAAAAATATATTTTTCCCCTTACAAATATGCTTTTTGCAGCCAAATACATTTTTATTATTCAATTATTTACTGTAATTATCTTGGCAAAAATATTTTAGCAGAGTAGCGAAGCAAACAAATATACTTAATTATAATGATGTATAAGAACAACCTTAGTTTTAAATATTCCATATTAGTTATCCAATTTAATGTCGGTCATTTCATCGCTAACAGGTTAAACAAAATTAATGAGAGCAAATATTTCCCAACGATTAACCTATTTTCAAATGACATTTAAAATGCCGTGATACATCCGAAAGCGAATAAACTGGACCAACTTAATCAAAAGACAGCCCGAACCCCTCTAAGATTCTAATGAACTCGTGCCCAGTAATAAAAGTCTTTTTCCCAACACGTTCTTTTATGACGGAAACAGCTCCGTAACGGTTGAGTAATTCTCCTTTCAATATTTCCACCCATTTGTCAATATCCTCCTTTAACTGTTTTCCATGTACATCCATAACAATCAGCGCTACAACAATGTTTAAGACGTATTCCAGCGGTTCTTCGATTAACGATGTATTTTTCAAAAGATTATATCCTTTTTCCATGGCTTCAATGCCTTCAAGGACATCCTCGTCTAAATAATGCATGTGGGCCAAGTCCAACAACGGAGCCACAATCACATTGTTTAACCTTGGAGCAGCTGATCGCAACTTTTCCAATTTAGAAATCTGGTTCTCCATTGATTCTGCCGTTCCAGCATACAATTCTATGTAATTTAAAATTTTCTGACGCCGTTTCTGTACATTTTTACTGTCACGTCGATCTTCCTGGCACAGGCTACATTGGCAAACGAACTTGTATTGATTTAACGATATCTCTCTGTCAACAGAATCCTCCAGTGGATTGATGTAAGAAATAAGAATTTCTTCCCCCTTTGAAATTCTTTTGAACGAACGGACAATCATGACGTCCCCAGCTATAATCCATGTACAATTGCTGTCCCAACAACTATGATTGATGTACGAAGGCAGAATCCACAGTCCTTTTTTCTTAAATGGTTCTACAATGTCCGAATTTGTGTTTCCACTGAAACAATTGAATGAGCAAATGTTTTTGAGTCTCGTTTGATCAACAGTCCCTGCACGCTTTTTGTTAGTAAATGGAGGGGCATCTGCCCCTGCAAAAAGATCATAGATTTCTTTTTTATGCTCCGGCTCTAACGTCAACTTCTGGGCAATTATTTTGGATAATTCTTCATCCAGATCAATTTTGCGTTCAATTTCATCCGGGTTTGAAGATTTTTCAGCGTCCAGATTATACATTGCGAATGCTTTACTGGCGATAAGTAAAGTTCCAGGGGAAATTTCATCCGTGGCTACGATTCCTCTTCCTTTCCCAGAGATACTCGGACTGATTTTGATCGGGCCACAATAATCCGCGAACAACAGGTCCACTTGATTGCTTTTGATATGAAATAGGCCCAACCAGGTGTAATTTCCAGTGCTGCGAGAAAATTTGAGACTTTCAAATTTTGACAACAGTTCAATAAAGTCCGCATCCGAGGAAAACTGAGACTTTGAGGTAACTTTTTTCAGGAATGAAATTGCTTCATCATAGCGTTTTAATTCCCACAGTGATCTGGCTTTACGATAATTCCCCTTGACGTGATTGGGATCTTTGCAGAGTACTTTTTCTGCATCTTCCAGTGCTCTGTGGAAACAGTTCAGATTTAGATAAACAGCTGATCGGATGGCCAACATTTCAATATTTTTTTCGTCTAAACTTAGAACCTCGTTGCACCACTCGAGAGCTTCAGAATACTTTCTCTCTGCAAACAACAAAATTCCCTGGTTTTTCAAATCGAGTGCTGTTTTGGTGGGTTTAATGGGTTGCTTTGGATTTGGTTTCTTCTGTTTTAGAGCCAAGTGAACGTATTTTTCAGGAATGTCGCCCTCCCATTCCAAATGAGGAAATAGTTTTTCCATGGAAGCGTCATCCATAACAACTACATTGTTCGGGTTGTCTACTCTTACAGAGTATCCCCCATCCAAAGTACATTTGAACCATGGATTTTTTATCGCTAAAATTGTTCCTACGGGTAAGACTTGCAGCAGTGGTCTTGATTTTGTAGGATAATCGTACAGTGCAAGTCGAACAGCTTTTTCACCTTCGGGGTCATCCACCACAGTTAATATTGATGACATTTGAAATGGAGGAGCAATGATACGACACAAAAAGAACTTCCCGTCCAATGTTTCATTTTCATTTTCCATTAAAGAAAGTATATCCACTCGAGATGATGGGTCAAGTTTGAAATTGACATTTCGCCTTCTCTGCTGATCCGTGCTGACAAAAAGATTGGCTACAACCTTGACTTTTCCTTTTCTTGGTGTTTTCATGTCTGTGAAAGCAATAAAACGATATTTCATATTGTTGAGAAATATATTTTCGGCAGAGTAGATAAAGTATCAGCATATAAATATGAATATAAAAGTATCAAATGAGAATAAGTTAAATTATTTAAGTACCAATTAATTTGTCTGTCATAGAGCCATGGACTTCCAACAAATAATCCTTATCGGTGTTTAACTCCAAAGCTGAGACCATAGATCCAGAAAGAAACAATACCAGTAGTATTAAAATTACAATAATAATAATACATATTACCATAATAATATTACATATATAGGATTCCCCAAAACATTGCAATAATAATAAATATTATTAGCAGAACACATAGAATTCCCCACATTTTCTCCACCTTCCAGAAATTTCAACCAACCTAAAACAAATTGAATTATTATAATATATTGAATTTATATTAGAAAGATACAGATATTTATTATTGTAGTTCTCACTAATTAGATTTTACAACTTGGCTTCAAAAACTTTGTTTTAATCATAATATCTATATAAATATATATATTTTGG
>JABASD010006180.1:0-10707 GCA_019776165.1 Pogonognathellus flavescens
TACTGGCGAACAAACGTGTAACAATTTTGACAGAAGAAAATTGCTACCAACATACCACTTAAGGTTGAGATGTGGAATGAATGAATTAAGGAAACGAACTGTGTATTTATAAAAGGGTGTACTGGTGTACGTAGTGTACCGAAACGATATGATAATGAGAATGCTTATGTATGCTTGTTATTTTGGGTGGATGGAAACAAACGATTCCTTGGATTATCCGTCGGCCGCCGTCCATTATTTCTAGGAATCTTCTACGAAGCCTTGTGCACACCTAAGCTGCATTGACAAATATTTAGGAAAATGTACATTGTTTTCTTCAACTACCTACCGAACATGTATCGTAAAGTAAATAGAATGAATATTTAAGCATAATGATATCTACAACCTATACAGCAAGAGAATACACAGAATTTGATTTGGGCCATAGCTTAAAACATTGAATTTAAGAGGAGTAAACGATCTCAGAAAAAGTATTTATCATACAAATTAAATTTCTCGGGAGCAGCATGCTGCATGAAATTTAATTAAAATATAAAGCCTCAATATGTATCATACAGTTATATCAATGTTCAAAAAACATAAACTTACTTCCTTACTTTACTGACTTTTTGGACTCCAATATCCCATAATCTTTTAGTTTTCGAAATCTCAGAAGGGACTGTTCCCTGCGCCCCCCAAGAGCTTCACCCTAATAATATACTACATTGAATTTGCATTTCCAATATTTCCATTCGTCCATTTATCTATTAAAAGCCGTATATGACATAAATAGACATAAATTTTAATTATAAGCTATGTGCCAAAAGGAGTAGCGACCTCTACATATTAGCGTATTACAAATACAGCAAGTGTATGTGACAAAAAATAAGTCATACTGGTGTACATTCCATAGGAGATGTGTAGGATAATTATGAGTTATGTAACTCATTAGTAATCTCAGCAAACACGACATAAAAATAAGAAAATTAATAATTTTCTTGCTGATTGTGAGTAGAAATCGTTGTTATCTCAAAAGCGTATTATTTACTAAAGTATTTAATTTTACTACAGGGAAAACTTAATGTATATGTTGAAATTACCGCAACTTACATGTGCCGTCCATCCATTTCTTCCACCGGATGGATAAAATCCAAAAGAACTAATTTTATCCGGAACAAATGGACCACTGGCTATAACACTTTACTCGTAACTAAACGTTACGATTACGTGGTATGTCACTACAATAATAATTTATGTACAAAAATTATTGCGACACCTGGGAGAGATCAACTTCGATTATCTGCTGCTGTCATGTCAATCAAAAAAAGTCATCAATTCAAATATCAAATGCCACCCGTAATGATATTTTCAGCTCAGTACAGTGATTCCTGATGCGTACTGAAGTAGGGTGGATTTCACTCTTACTGATTATTAATTAAAGATAATGTATAATATAAACTGATACCTGGGAAAGATCAGCTTCGGTTATCTGGTGCTGCCAATCAAATAAAATCATTAATCTCTCCAACATGTGAGTTAATGGCGCTATGATGAAAGCAGACATTTATTCAGTAGCGTAAGCTACTTTATATGTTTGGTCTCCAATATCCACGCATGTCCGTCCGTCTGTCCGTGACCGCCATAAGTCACAAACGGATCAACAGAATTCGTTCAAATATCTTATACGTCTCATATATACGTGGGTCACAACAAAGGTCCAATTTGAAAATGGAGTGAATCGGTGATATTCAAAATTCAGTAGAAAAATTTCTTTATAGGAACGTTGTGTCTGTCGGTCTCAATAATTTGATATCTCCACCGATATGAATCACTTGAATTCTTTCAAAGTTTGTCAAAGCAGTTAACAACAGCAATTGAATACTCATTCGACAACAACAGTTGGCAAATCAGTTGACAAATGAACAGTGGACAACTTTTTTAACTTTGATAATTAGTAATAGTGCATCTCACGCTACTTTATTAAATCCGTTTTGAATGGTTAATTTATACTAGGCTTATAAGTAATTATATACAATTCAATATTTATCACATCGAGAGGTCAATAATCGCAAATCAATCGTAAACAATAATAATATGTTTATATTTATTATCAGTCATAAATATATTTAATTGAAATATACAAAATCCGTGCAAGTAATCATGTTCACTGACAGTTTACCATCGCATTTGTAAACCCATTTCCCACTATAAAGTTTTCATTTTCCAAAATTATTAAAACTTTAAAAATTCATTTTTAGCTTAAAAAGATGACAAATCTCTCCTATTTCGTGTTGTTGTGTTCTTTGTCGTTTTCTTTAGCATATGAGCAATACTTGACGTTCTATAAGGATGTAAACTACGAAGGCAACTCTTACACTTTCAAATCGAAAGAACAAGCTATCTCCAACAATTTGACTGAATTCATTTCAAACAGCAAATCGGTTCGCTACATAGGATAGTAAGTGTCGCAATAACATTATATCAATCATATTCATATGGATCATAGGCGTCGGAACCTTGGGGAGATTGCCTATAAATGTCCCACACAGAAATTCTGAAAAATAAACCTTTTATAAGCCGAAT
Source organism: Pogonognathellus flavescens (assembly GCA_019776165.1). Taxonomy (NCBI): domain Eukaryota; kingdom Metazoa; phylum Arthropoda; class Collembola; order Entomobryomorpha; family Tomoceridae; genus Pogonognathellus; species Pogonognathellus flavescens. Next base: position 2,563 of record JABASD010006180.1, read on the forward strand.
GGCGGAAACGTCATTTTCTTCAAAAAATATTTTTTGATCTAAAATGGAAATATATATCTGGAAAAATTCACGCACTGCGCGAATATGTTTTGTTTCTACGTCTATGATATTGCATTGGTATATAAAGCAAACATTAAGCAGTAATAATAAAATGACAATATTTTGGTAACGTGTTCTCAGCTGGAGTCTTTATGATGCAGTTGAGTACGAAGGACATTTTATATGGGGAACAGCCATGGACAGGGAGTTCGGCATTCCCACTTTTACTGTCCCCCTCCCAGTAAGATCCGTTCGCCATTCAGGGGTGTTGGAAACATCTGAACAGTCCATTTCATTTTACTCGATAGTTGATTTAAATGGAGAAGAAAAAATCATCACAAATAGATCAAACAACTTCACGTTTCCACCCAAGTCGATTTTTTCTACTGGGTTTTCAAACTGGACCTTTTTTGCTGATCCTAATTTTAGCGGAAGTGCAGCTTGTTTTATATCGAATGAAGAAAATCATTTTATGTACTCATTGCGTCCTCCACTATCAAATGCGCGTTCTATAATTAAAGGATGCATTGGTAGTGTTGACAATCGCTTTTTTGCTACAGACTTGGAAGTTCAGGAAAATACAAAATCTATGAGAAAACTTAATTTGGAATAAAAATAGAATTTTGATTTAATTTTTAAACCAAATTACAACATATCAATTAACCTTGACCGTAATGGATAATTACGCACATGGCCCAGGAAAAACGAATCCGTTAAACAATCAACCATATTGCATGTCATTCGTCTTGAGAAGGTGCATATTTCATAAGTTCAATATTTTGAACTCACAATCAGTCAGTACATAAATCGTATCTACACTGGGTGGCGTAGAAACGCGTCCTATGGAATTATTTACATTATTTAATATTTTGATGCTAATACAGATAGTCCATTCGGATTCAGTTAATCCAATTTTCTTAGAAAACTGAAAATTACATTTTGGTACTTCTGCAAATGTCGAGATCCGTTTTCCTTTATAAAGCAAATCACTCCATTTAAAATTTACAATGTTAACATTTACACTCACCTAGTGTTGCCGTGGCATGCTATTTAATTGGATATTGATTGATTGATTGCATAATACATATAATTATTTTCAGCTAATTTGTTTGAGTCCAACCACCTTTTGACTTGTAACACGAGCAACATGTTTTGCATATGAATAGTTAATTCTAGGGAGACATCAATCATTGTCAAAAATGAAGTTTAAAAAAATATTTTATCAATGCACTTGTTTTAGTATGGAAATCATATTGATTAGTAATTGCTTTTACCTTGATAATGAAAAAATATTTTTGGCACAATGCATGATGTCATCTATATGATATTATTTTCAGCTGATTGTGAGCTGAGCACACTGAAGTGTGGATTTTATTGTTACCAATTATGAATTCATTATAATAAATATAATATTAATTTTTCCTACAAGCGAAGTAATGTCGGTATCCTGAAAGTAGACGCATATTCATACCAGCCTTTATTATATCATATCACATCGGGAGATAAATAATCGCACGTCAAACATAATCAATCTTATGATGTTGATTCAGAGTGTCATTCAAGTCTCTGATTGAAAAATATAAAATCCTTTATAATATTATATCATATTCACTCATAGTTTTCACTTCCAATCCCGAAAATATTCAACATTCCAGTCGTTTCATGCTATATTATAGCTTTCTTTTCCCAACATTTTAAAAGTTCATTTTAACTGAAATCCAAATTCAAGATGACCAATCTCTTTTATTTCGTGTTGGTGTGTTCTTTGTCGTTTTCTTTGTCATATCTGCAAGACATGACTTTCTATTCAGAAGAGAACTACTTTGGAGACTCTTACACTTTCAGATCGAAGGAGCGAGATCTCTCCGAAAACAATTTAACTGCATTCATTTTAAACAGCAAATCGGTTATGTTCGTAGGACAGTAAGTTTCGCAATAATATTATTATCAATCGCATTCATATTGATATGAAGCTAACATTAAGCAATATTAATAAAATAACAATATTTACGTAATGCGTTCATAGCTGGAGACTTTATGATGCAGTTGATTATCAAGGAAATTCTATATGGGGGGCATCCATCGACGAGGGGGCCGGCATTCCCAATTTTGAGTTAAATGACCCAGTAAGAATCCATTCGATATTCAGGGGTGTTGCAAACTACTGAACAGTCCATTTCGTTTTACTCGAAGGGCGATTTACATGGAGTGGAACACACCATCACAAATTCATCCAACGACGTAATGTTTTCACCTCGGTCCCTTCTTTCTACAGGATTTTCAAATTGGATTCTATTCGATGAACCAAATTTTACAGGAAATTCATATTGTTATATATCTAATTCAGAAAATCATTTATTGGAGACATTGAGTCCTCCACTGTCAAATATTCGTTCTGTAATTAAAGATTGCACTCATAGTGTTGACAATTACTTGTTTGCAAAGGACTTTGAAGTTAAGCAAAAAACCAAATCGATCAGAGTATTACATTCAGAATAAAAACACCATTTTGATTTAATGTTTGAAGCAATGTTAAGTGATGGAAATAGATTCAAAATGAAGAACAAATGAAGAACAAAATTCGTAGTTATATTATGTTATGCTTAAATATAATGATGGACTCGATGGTAGAAAATTATTGCAATATTGATTATCCCAATTTAAAAGATTCAGAAATAAAACGAAGTTTCAATTTAAAATCTACCTTAGTTAGCAATAATTAATTTCGGAACAAGCATAGGCATTTCCATATTTCTTCTATCTATTGATAGCCGTATAATATTATGAATGACAATAAATATAAATTTTATTTCAAAGCTGAATCTGAATGATAATAGAAGTAATGACCCTTTTTTAAATGTCGATATCAATATATTATAAACAAAGCAAATGCATTATGACCAATAATGTAAGTCCTTCTGAAACAAAACGCAACTTTTGATGTTAGAAACCTTGAAATAAAATATAATTATGAATTTGGTCAAAAATAAATTTTTAATAGGTAGCTGATACTAATTTATATAAAACTAAATTAGTATTATATCTAAATAGTTCATAAATTTAAAATACATCAGCAGACTTCTTGTACCTTCTATGTTTAGACAATAATCAATACGGCTTTAAATTTTTGATAACAATAACAATACACATTATCTATTACAAATTTAATTAAACGAAGTACTACTATACAAACGAAATATTTAATATTCGACGTCTAATTACAATTCAAATGATTACACAGTCATAACGCTTAACTTCTTTTTTGTTTCTGTTTTTGTTAAAACCATTTTTTCATCAAAATATATATTAGTAAGTTGTTTTTATCATACTAAACTACCACATGTAAATAGATGAGAATTATAGTTACGGAAGTTGTTAAAAAAATTGCCCCATAAAATCTTATAAATAGTAAACAAAACAATATAACTTAAATTATTAGCACACAGTTACTACTGTAGCAGTAGCAGAAAACTTTACAACTTTAAATAACTTTCAAATTATGACCATTCGGTGATATAAAAATATTGAAGTTTTTATGAAATAGTTGTCAATAATTACTATTGGACCCTAATTAACTAATAGAAAACATTTCATATGCTTTTACAGTACAGCATAATCTAAAGTGCTACAGAAGCTTCAAACTCTTCACTTGTAATAGCTTTCATCCTTTGATTTTCAAAAACATAAAACAGCGTTTGTTGCAATGCTAGATTCTGAGGATTGAATGTGTTATTTCTTTCTAGTATTGTGGTTATGGTTGAAAAAGTCCTTACGAAAATCTTTTCCAATTGACTGTAGTCATTCACAAAATCGACGATATCATCCCATTTAAATTCCCACCCATCATAAAGTAAAACAAAAACCTCTGGCTGAATTTTTTGTAAAAATGAAGCTCGTGCTGCAAAAGCAACTGGATGAAGAACAAGTGTGTTAACCCGAAAAGGTTCTCCTGAATTAATTCTATTATCAATAATTTGGATTGCGCTTTCAATCTCCAACTTCTTAACGCTTTGGGGCAAACAACTCAAATCTAAAACTACTTGCTGCCTGGAGAAACCTCTCAAGGAAATGTTGGTCAAATTTGGACAGTTTGCAAAATAAGGCAGAGCTAGAGGCTTTCCGATTAAACTGAGGACAATCTGCAACTTTTTTAAATTCGGCAAATAAACTGAATCGCTGACAATAAAATCAGTTTTCAATTCATTTTGGAAAGAAAGATTTTCAAGTGTGGCAGGCAGCACTGATAAATCAATGAGCTTGTTTCTAAAAGCACCAGGTCGTAAATCGGATCCGATGTTATACATTTTAAGTTTTTTAATCCCCATTGTGATTTTTTCCAATAGTGACATTCTGTCCAAACATAAATTTTCGACATTCCACTGGGAGGTTTCCCAATTTTCAACTTTGACAGAATATAATGTCAATTTGTCAATTTTAGCCACACCTTGACCAACGTCTAAAATTTTAGTGTATGATTTTCTTTGGTCAATGTAAACATCTTTGGCTTTGTTAAAGTCAAAAGCGTCGTTGATCAAACATTGATCTTGTCTCTTGTTGAAGATAAATGACACATTATTTAAAACCAACACGGATGGTGCAACTTTTACAGTTTTGTTAATGAATAAAAAACAATCTTCTAATTTGAGAGTTTTGACGGTTACCAGATGCTGGATGGCAATGTACTGTTTTGTTTCAGACCGGCAGACGATATGGAGCTCACTTAAATTATGCATCAGGGGCAGCATTGTGTTTTTAAAAATGCGTGCAACTATTTTTTGACCTTGTTCTTGACCAATCAGTACATTGTGGCAATCATATTTAAGAGAAGTAATATGTCTCCCGTAAATTGAAATAAAATAACCCATTTCTCTGGCAACGCATTCTTCTTCAAATACGAATCGATGAAAAGCAATGTTTGAATTTGTAAGGCTGAAGGCAATCAGAAATTGAAGTGGTCCCCGTTCGTCCCTTTTGAAAACAATTGTGCCGCGTTTTCTTAATAATGGGCTGGCCACGGAGTTCCATTCTTGACACACAAGTCTTGAAGTCTTAACCTCGTGGAAGTGTAAGTGATGAAACACTCGATTCAACACCTGAAAATAAACAAAACAGATATTTTGACAGGCTTATTTTTTTGATATTTATTCTAATGACCTATTTTAGTTTGCAGAATAAAATTGGATGCGATTAGAGAGATTTCAAATATTAAAACATTTACCACACTGTTGAGCAGCGGATTTCTTGCAAAATTTGTGTCAGCTGTTGTTAGAGTTGCATTGTTTTCCCAGTTCCGAGATTCGTTCTCGTCATCAAATCCATAGAATGCAGTGTTGAGGAATGATATAATTTCGCTATTGGAAACGGAAGGCATAATGACGATTTCCTTGGAGTTGGTAATTTGAAAGTTCTGTGGGTTTAACATTTTTAACAATTCATTTTCTAAAATTAATATTAAGTATGAATTAGAAATAGAAAATATTTAAAAATAACCAAATAAAATTATTCATTGCCTAGCGTACAATACAATCACAATTATATTTTGGAAAATAATATATATGGCATTAGGATACGGTGAACAGTTTAGTTGTATATTGATGAATAACAGAAAAATTGATAAAAGTTAACCTTATCATTGATACAATTTATTAATTGTCTCAAAAATAGAAATTAAATCGTACATTCGAATTGAAGAAGATAATAATATTATAACCAAAAACCAACTTAATAATGAATTTACCTTAATTAGGGTCGGTCCCCACAATAAATGACAACAATGAATGGTGAATGGAAATACTGACGAGCAAAAACACAAAAGGTGAAAAGTGTTGATTGATAACTTATACACCACCCGGATTTGTATTTTGTACTGATTATTCGTTTTATTTCAGTAGTGTCGGAAAATGTAGAACTCTGAGTTTCAATTATTTAACTATAATGTTGAGAATATAAATCAACAATACTAAAATTGTAAATACTTCCGAGCTGAAAAGTTTCACAACACGGAATAAATATTTTTGCCGCAATAATAAGCAACAACAAAAGTACCACTTGAAGTCTCAGGTATCGAATGAACTAATCAAAGGAACCTGTCCTTGTATTTATAGAAATGTAAAGTACCTACACGTAAGGACGGCACAGGTAGAAACATTATAGAAGGTCCCAATCAGTCCCATGATGGTACTACAGCTACTAAACTAAAGTGGTTGGTTGGATAATGTGAGAACTTCCTCGAACCTTGCTTCGAGGAATTTAAACTGAGAATATTAAGCCTAATACAACCACAAGACTTGTACCTTGTTTTAAATATAGTCGGTATATTTTATTTTGTTCTTGGAACATAAGTACAAGTAACTAATACATTACACGGGGACACGCAAATCAATGAGCTATGCTTGATTTTATTTAATACAACTAGCTGTAAGTATTTACACTTCCAGCATAAAAATAATGACAATATTCATATGAAATACGAAAGCATGTATATGTTGATTTTATGTAATAGTGTAAAATACTAATAATGTTTCAGTATTTCTGAAACCAAAATTACATTTTAGTCGATTAATAATGTTTCTCGTTTCAACTAATTACAGAAATATTGTGATAAAGTAACGACATTTTTGTAAAAGTGTGGAAAAAATTTAAACACAGAATCAGGATATAAAATATTGAGTTAAAAACTGTTAGGCTAACTATCATTATTTTAAAAGTTAAACTAACTATTATTATATCTGTGCGGGTAGCTAGAAATTAACAAGAGTGTATCTAGAAGGGGTCACAAGGTCACAGGCCACACATAACCGATTTTTTACATTTTGTGACCCCCCTAATTATTTCTGACCCTACTAAATTAGCAATCAAACAAATAAAGCATATTAGCTATGTCATTTTGACCGGAAAGTGTAAAGAATATAATAAAAATTGATTTAGACGGCCTCAAGTCTATAATTATAATACAAATTCGTTTTTAAAGTTGTTTCCTAAGTTATAGCTGTAGAATCGCAACTCTTAGAAACCTTTACGTCATGAGGTGACCAATCATCATATAATAGTAATATCAATATTTAAACTAATATGTTCTGCCTCTTTCATGTGAAATAGTAAATTTAATAGCATTCCATAAACTACGACTCTAAATATTGTAATAACAATTTATATAAAGCCGTTCCCTCAGTAATATACTACATAACGTACTTAAGTTAAATAAGTTTTTGGTACATTATCGTGGAACGGTGTGTAGTTGTAGCATTAAATTTTATATTTAACTCCGTTCGGGGTAACCAACCATGGCTTCTGGACTGGAGCCCATTCGGATGACGTCATGACATTATATTTATATAATTTGTACAGTTACTTTTTTAATATTTTGAAAAGATTTATACAAAATCCTGATAGTGGTATTAATTTATAATATCATTCTCTAGCTCGACTTAAAATGAAAAAAACGAATTGATGTCATATGTATGACACAAAATTTCTAGTCCTTCCAGTATTATTTTATATAGCGGCTTATAAAAATATTATTTATAATTCACATTATGCTTAAAATGCTGAAATATATTAATTACAATGGTAACGCAGTAACTGATTTGCTCTACAGTATAAATTTGAAAGCATGGTAAGTGAGAGAATGTTTTCATTGTAAGAATGCTATTGATCAACAGAATATAATAAACTACTTGTAATCCAAAAGTTCCTTCATGGTTTAACCCCAAGTAATAAACTGATCGAATAATTGACGACGGAAAACATGAAAGTGCTGAAGGTATTCTGCTGGACATGAAAATATCTTCCAACTTCCAATCTGAGTGTTCTAAAAGAGCGAATCTGCTTTCGGGTGAAGGGATCTCCGGCCAAACTAGAATACCATTTATGCTTGAACTCCGTGGAGTTGTTGTTAAAATTGGCCATGGTTCTCAAACCAAATATCTCAACGCAACTCATTAGTATCACAGTTAGTGGCATAACTAAATAAAGTGGCATTCCCAACTGCTGCTTTAAACGAAATGTTGCAAATATGGCCATTATGTGCATCGTATGAATGATTAATAATCCTACAGGTGCTATCAGTCTTATCATTTCAAGGACTACTGCATTAGTCAGGTACAT
>JABASD010006181.1:0-10707 GCA_019776165.1 Pogonognathellus flavescens
TTATACTGCTACTAACACATAGTGTTCAGAGTTCATGTGATGATGTCACAGTTAATGTTATCGTGTCGAAGTTCGCAATACCCTTACGATACTTTATTGCACCGTTGCAAATGGTTTATTATCATTAAATTCCAGTAATAAGTTTTAATAAATTACTTATCGTTAGTTTATCAAGCTTCTGATCAGTGGACTTCATGCAAGAATTATTATGAAATTTTATACTTACCCAGTCAAAAGAGCATATAATTAATTTCATTGTAATGCAATGCAAAGGTATACAAAGGTATTCCCGTATCCGAACATGCATTAATAATTGTATGCCCGGGTATCGGCTAGTACTATAGCAGACACATTAAGATAGAGTAATGCTAGGGTATTTGCCGATACCCGAACACACATTAAGAATAGAAAATGCTAATTGGTATGGACTTAAGTCGCCAACAGTGTCTTGTGTACTGGAATTTTATTTGATGATGATTGCACAGCAAATGATGGACGGGAATAAGAATAAGTAAATTGTAAAATGACTATATTTGACTTGAGACGGAAACTTGGGAATTATGTGGACCACTAGACGAAAATTTCTAAGTATATTATAAGAAAACAAAACTATGGGTTGGTCTAGGAACTTTCACAACTTATTTATTATTTGAAAAATGACCAGATTTTTTATGAGATATTTCTCAAAATCACAAAGAATATATTTTAGGAAGAATAGTTACAAAGAAAATTAGTACTACTTTTAAAACATGTTGAAGCTTTCAACAGAAAAAACAGAATGAAGAATTATTGAGTCTCGCAGCTGTAAATATCAAGTTTGAATATGCCAATTACAGTGTAGAAATGATAAAGAATAATGTACCTTGCTTGTTATAAGCGCATATCGCCACATCATGACGCATTTTGTAAACTAATGATACGTATTGCTAATGATGTAAATAATACCGGTCAAATTATCGCAAGACTTTTGGCATAAGACTATAACATAACAATTATACCTTGCGAACCTAACATCTTCAATTGGCGTAATGATATTATATAACTCAACAATTCACGACAATCTACATCATTAAATTGTCCAAAGGAATCCGAACCAATTTCAGCAACTAAGACTTTCAGGAAGCTTAACTCTATTGCTTTTTATTGCTTAATTGATGTATTGAGTTTCATTTACGACGCAGTATTTCGAGTTTCTGAGCACGGATGTCAAGCAGGAACTCCAATTATTATGATATTTCGAAGATATATCCTATATCCGATCATTATAATTCTTTTAATGACGAATAAAAAATTGCGAATAAATAAAATCATACAGATTCAAAATGATGTAAACAATATGGGTCAAATTAATGATCTCAAGGATTTGTTTTAACAGGACACCAAATCAAATTATGCTAACTAAAACATCCGAACATCTTTGATTGAGACAATAAAGGATTACTACTTCCACATTTAACGATCATTATTTTACTCTCGGAAAAAATCTAAACTGATTTTGTTTTCAACTAGTATTAGAACAAAAACGACGGAATTTTGTTTATTTCACAGAATGATGTTGTGTTTCGTTAGGATATTACAATATTAATTTATATAATGACGTTGTTAAATCAGAAATGTATCAGTTTCAAACCTCAATTATAACCATAATAATTATACATTCAAACATACTGTAATGTATCCACAACTCCATATACTATTATGGCTATGTACAGCTATATTATAACTATACAATATTACTAGAGCGCATAAAAATGTGTAACAAAGTCAGACTATGTAAAACCACAAAATACAGGCCGCAAAGTTCATGAGATTTTTTGTGTGGAATGGTTGTAGAGAAAAATATTTACTTGGGTAATAGGAAATAGAAGTTGACAGAAAGATGAGATGCATTTGAGTTTGGAGTGAAAGTCATCTTGGGCGAGTCAAGAGTAAACAGGGCAAGAGTGAGTCGAGGTGAATATGATTATGAAGAGAAGTAGTTGTCTTGCAGAAGGAGCGGATGGGTTTGAATGAATTTAGACGTTGAGGAGGTCTGAGTGGAGAGACGGAGAAGAGCAAAGTAAAAGTGCGAAAAGAAGAGATGAGATGAGACAGGAGAAGCGACGAGGCCAGCAAAGAGAAAAGCTATTCACCTTCTCCACGTAGCCACCACCAACTACCACCACCACTCAAACTCATCTCAAGTATTTTCTTTTTCTTGCTCGTCTTTTCTTTTTCTCAACACAGTTCTTTATACAGATCCAGACAGAGTAGGGAAATATTTGCCTATCTATGTGCTATAGACTGCCTTTATAGTCAGTCAACTCGAGCCGAGTTAGGAAAAGAAGAGTATAGGTAGCTGCAGTGGGAATGTAAGGGTACTGTTGCAAAGCAAGGGAAATTACGCAGGAAAAAGTTGGCAAACTTTGATTATAAAGCGTGTAATTTAGTAGAAAAGATGAGTTTATGAGAGTTGCTTGCCTTTGCCTCAACTCCACTCTCCTACATATTTTCCTCTTTTATGCCTACCAACCCAGCCCCAACAGCCAGGCCAACAGCTCATCCTCCAGAGAATTTTAACATTTTCCATCCAAGTACACATGTAAAGGTACTCGCTACGCAGAACTAGTGAACACAGTGTGTGCACATATTCATACACATACATTTAGACCTATATACTAAACCCTACATGATATACTTACAGTTAGAACTTCCGAGAAGAAAAGAAAACTGTATACAGACCCGTAATATTTTTGTACCTGTCTGTCTTTTTCTTCTCTGTCTGTTTTGCATCTATTACGTACAATGTGCACTGTTTGTCCTACACATATCGCTATACGTACGTACGTGTACGAGTCTTACAACAAACTGCAAAGACACACACACACACACATGGAACTATTTCCACAGAACAGTGCCAACTCACACTATTTCCACTTCATCTTCTCTCCTTATTTCATTTCATTCCTTTCTATTCTTATTCTTCCAATCAAATATAAATACACTTTCCATCTCACAAGGAAAACATTCACATACAACTACCGGCCCTTTATGCACGTAGAGATATACTTCGCGGACTACTTCTTCTCCTGCTACTTCCCACACTACAATACTTCTTTAACATTTTCCTCATCTGCCTTAACCTTGCTCTCTTTCACCAAACAACAGCCAACGAAAAACTTTCGCCGACTTTCTCCGCCTTTTCTTTAGTCCCGTATATTTCATTTATATAAATATATATCTAATATATCCAACTTTCATATAACTAACTACCTACTCAAGTATTTCACTTATTATTGGCATATGAGCTAGTAAGAAATAAAAATTTAGGCCATTTGACTTTCACCACAAAAACTTCATACACGTCACTTTTCGCAATAAGCCAGTTTACCAATTCTGTTCAATTAGTTTGCCAGTCACTTGGTCTGTTGCGAATACGACTTTTCCAAAGTAACTTCCAATAATCTTCTCTCTAGACGTTTGAGCAAAAATTCTTACTTTTCCCCAACCATAAATACTATAAATACAAATTAGCTTGTCTATTTTACATTTATTAGTTCCGTCAATTCTGTACAAAGAGTATTTTCAAAGAGGCATATTACATTAGCAATACAGGAACAGCAGAGAATTTCTAATACTGATTTGACCTTTATACGGAGAGCAATCATATTGACTGTATTAAAGAAAGAGAGAGTTTTGCAGGGTCTACAAATAGTTTAGTACTTCATAATTGTGTTAAGAATAGCAGCGTCTACAAGCGGATATGAAAATGGTGTTTGAATGCTTGCATTTATATATAGGATTTTGAGTATATAATTTTTAAAGCAAATCAGTGTGTTGCCTCTAAATGTTCCGGTTGTATTGGCATCCCGCTGTTACACCTGCGACTTACTACACACATTTAATTTGCTCCATCAAATCAAATGACGGAGTGAAATTAGTAAAATGGGAAATAATAATATGATGGATATTGATGTGTCGTGATGTGCTTGTTTCTCTGCTATCTGTTTTACGAGGGGAAGTGCGTACACCTTTTCTGCAGTAGAAATTGGGATGGGAGAGAGAAGAACTCAGCCGGGTGGTTGGAGGGCGATGGTTGTGGCGGAGAGATAGAGACAGAGAGACAACAGATTGTCTGTGCAGTGTGCTGTGTCCAATTCCAAATAATTGACTTGCTTGCTTAGTCTTTGCTTGTGAGAGAGTCATGTGGTGTACTGAAAATTATAATGGCATTCTCCATGTTAGCAAACACAAACTGATACACTTACAGTTACTTGTTAGTCTTGTGATTGGATGTGATCCATGTACTTGATGAATTTCACTTCAAATTACTACTTTGGCTGCTTACTTCATTTAAAAGCCAAATTAAGTTGCACAAATACCCGTTCCCACAGAAAGTGATCCCGAATTCCTATATTTCATGTCACTGCATTCTACGAGAGGGATTTCTAAGCTAATATTTCGCCAAATAATGTATTTCATTCACAATTACAGGAAATTCGGTGGTTCGCAAATGTTTTACTACTACGTCGTAATTCCTAATGCTGTAACTGTGATAGCTCTATTTTGGACATGACGTAACATTTTAATATTAATGTTTATTAATGTCACTTTATTCTTATTATTTTCTAAGCTTTTAATTAATTTGCAATATTTATGATGTGGCGTGCTTTGCACATAGTTAATGCATCGACTTTACTTCTGAAGGTCTACTTTCAAAATATGATTACTTGATTTGCATATACAAATGTTCGCAAAAAGTGACACCAAGAGAAAATAATTTTTGGAGACCAATGCATTAGAAAGTGTAAGAAGAAAGCTAATATTATTTGCAGTGAAAGTATATAGGCATTTTGGAATGTAGAAAATCATTGTTAGTTTTTGGCGTATGCACGTGTAAGTAACATGTGGAGCTGCAGTGGAAATGTGTGTCCGTCAGGAATTGCGTGGACTGACAGGCTGGAGTGGAATGAAGTGTGGGATGGAGAGAATGAGAAGGGAGGGGGCAGAATTTCGTTGCATAATTCAAGAGCATCTCCAATAAATTATTGTCTCTTTCTCTGTCTGTGTGTATGCAATGTCACGAGAAGGACGTCACAGGACGAGAGACGACACTACTGAACGAAAATATTTTCTGTTCAGTGTGACTGTGTAATATTGTCGGTGATTGTGTGTGTAAAGGCTAAAGGAAGACAGGAAGTGTGTATGAGGATGAGTAAGAGCCTTTGGCATGAAAAATGACCCACTAGTTGGACGAGATTAGAGGAAAAACACATTTTTGCATTCTGCCTCACTCACTCAATCACTTTCCTCGTCTTCCAACAAAGACTATCAGCCAAACAGCAAAAGAGCGGCAGGAGAAAGGTCGTGTGTGCGTTTCGTGTACGTCCCAATAAGCCAACTCTATTATCTTTATTTTCAAAGACATGCTACTCCTCACACACAGCCTAATTCAACAGCATTGTCATCCCAGTAGACTTCATACTAAACCTACCAGCCTCATTTTCAGTCTTATAATATTCTGTCTAAGACTCTTTACTCCTCATATACATTCTCCTTTGTTTGTTCCTTTTGAACATACATAAAGTAAAACATTGCATTAATGTCAGGCAGGGTCGTAGTGTCGTCTGCAATCTTTGTTGGTTTTTCTTTCATGACTTTACGACTGAATCATGAAAATATTTAACTAAATGTTCCAGGCTATAAATACAGTCAGTTAAGAAAACCGAAACTGTGGATTAACCTAAGTAGATGTTTTCTAATTTATTTATGTAATATATGAAATGCTTTTCGGGAAACATTGAAATTCTTCTTTGCAGGACAACAAACCTGGGTTGTCACAAATAAATACATTTTCCCATTTTTTGTATGTACTTCTTCTATATAACTTGAGGACTTTTACATATTGGCGAGTTAATATATAAAGTATTAGGGTTGGGTGAGGTGGTGATAATAATGTGAAATTCAGGAAGTGCGTTCAAGTCAGATGGAATAACAAAAAGAGATTTTTCTTTCCGTCTGGTAACACTGACTACACTGGTTTGACCACCTCAAAGATGATTTAGTAGAACAAATTTTAAATTTAGATTTCTTTGGAGATCCTGAACTCCCCCATTTCTAAGCTTGTTCACGCACTCTACTATTTTTATATTTGCGTGTATTCAGATATATTTTATACTTATCTTGAGACATGGACTTACTGGCTACATACGAATAGACTACTGAACTACCTCCACATTTTACGTCTCTGCTCCCTCCATTCAATTCTGTCAGACACATACATCAAACATCCCTAATTTTTCTTCAATTCAAATCTTGTTACTTAGAAAGACACGCTCAAGTTTTTCTTCATATGGCGATGCGTTACACAGCACAAACTTGATTTCATCTTCAATTCCCATAACACAATCCTTTCCCCCTTCCCATCTTTTTAGAGTCAACTTAAGAAATAATACGCAAGAAAAGAGAAAATATGAGAACGAGGGCTTTGGAAGGGTGTCACACAATTTACCCACGTAACTGAACTCCACTGTAGATATGATAAAATACACATATGACAACTTTTGGACATTGGGCACAACATAATTATGCACATACTAAATTTTGTAAAATTTGTCGTATCATCTACAAAATGATTTTGTGCAGTCACCATCGTAAGCAAAGTGCGCACACTTTTAGGAATCTAGACCTTTTGAAGCGTAGCATTATTCAGCATCTTCCACAGATTCATGTAAATAAGGCATTACAAAGATCTAGATGTATAATAATCTGTAGGTAGAGCCAGAAATTGATTATGGCCATAGCCAAATGCATTCATGTTAAATTGAATCAATTTATTATATAGTTACCAATTTATATTAGACTAGCATTTAACACGATTACTCAGCAATGTTGAAGTTTGGCCAGATGTTTAGACAAGAATAACTCGTTAACTGTGATAGTTAAAAAAATAACATTAGTACCAATCCATTCATTACGAATTAAAGAATCGATTGTGTACGACAATTTTTGTTTTGCTGTTTATTTTCATACTTAAATTAAATGTTTAGTGTGAAATCACTCAGGACCAGATCACGTGACTCAACGATTTGGCCAAAAGTGACTTTATAAAATTAAAATATATAAAATTAAAACCCAACCCAAACCCGATTGGGTTGGGGTTTCTGGGTTTAGCTAAATTCCTATTGGTATGTAATCACATCAATTTTTATTTGTATGTACTTATCACATTTTTCAGACCCATTTTTTTATTACGTTACAATCAGTTTCTACTAAATCAATTTTACAAATCAGAAAGTAGCGTGTGCAAGTATTATTTTTTCATATATAATTATTTCGAATGTCTTAAAATGACATCAAATCCTGTTTTGTATTTTCTTCGAACTAGATATCTTCGAACTAGAGTTTTTCAGCCTTTCATCCAAATTATATTTACAAATCGATGATATAGAAAGGAAAAAAGAATTTCTACGACAATATAGAGCTTCTATATTATCGAATAAAAGTTGTCTACCTAGCTCTTTTGATTTTCAAACATGTGAATTAGTTACATGTTTTGATGGAATGCATAAAGTATAGAATTGCAAGTTAAAAAATGTTGGATAAAGTGAAGTGCAGTTATTTGGGACGTAGTAGAAGAAGAGAGGAAAGTAGAGCAAAGATAGATTGGCGGGGTTCTATTGTTGATTACTTAGTTGGTCGTTGAATGTCATCTGCTAAATGGCTTTTTCGAATAGAGATGGATTTTCCTTTTACAAGAGACGCTGCTGGGACTGCGAGGAACAAGTCTTGCCTGTAGCTCAAGTATAGTTCAAAGTATCTTGGCTACATTTTTCTATATATATACCTACTCTAATACACATCCAAGAGGTAGGCAAATATAATAACCAGCCTTCACTACGAAGTATTAGCACAAGGAGTAAGGAGACAGTCAAAATAAGGCTGCAGAGGAAAGGTTGAAGAATTCGTTTCAACAACTTTCTCTATCTTACCTACTTACTCCTATTTGTAATGCAAACTTACCTAAGTATATAATGGAAATGTGGTAGGTAATAGACGTAGTAATGGCACTCATACATGAGAATGAATAAAAGCCTGTAGGTAGCTTTGAAACAGATAGCTAGTTAGTCAGCGGTAGAGACGTAAACCGAAACCCGATCCTAATCCATTCTACTTTATTTATTCACCACTTTTTCATTTATTCGAATATATTTTAAATTTTGGATTGCAAATATGCATATTTGTAGCAAAACACGTGTGAAATTAATTCTTCTTACTGTAAAAAACAAATGTCCTATTTGTCTTTGATCATTCTCGTTGTTAAATTAAAGTTTAATCATTTTCTTAGCGAAATGTAAAATTGATTAATTACAAAATTGGTATAATTACATAAAATAAAGTGAACCTGCAAATCGAAAGAAAATGTAATTTTAAATCTGAGGTGGATAACTGTTGGGAACGTAAAATTGTCAGCTGTGTGGTCCATATGGTGTGCATAAAGGGAATCTATCTAATACACGAATGTGGTTTTTTATATGAAAATGTATTCCTGGAAGTGTAGTTAAATAAGGATGCTGATGCTGTGACATTGTATTGTTCTAGTTGTGTTGATATATAAAAAGGCTGGGAACTAATTTACGTCTCTAGTGAGCACTAACAATAAGTACAAGGAGAGTTTGAGACTCAGTTCAGGGTTGTACAAGGTAGGCTGTTTTATCAGGAGTACTTTGCCTGAGTTGACTTTATTTTACGGAGACAAGGAGGATGGTTAGCTGTTTAAGAGGAATAATAAAAGGAGATAGCCGGGAAGAAGCTAAGCCCCAAAGACACACGACACGGAGTGAGAACAGAGATAGTTTTTCCATTAGAACAGTCAAAGGTACTAAGGTACGTACATTATACGGATTGGAGTAAGGCCTTGCTATTTGCAGCAGTGCAAAAATGTGTGAGGCTGGAGAGAGATAGGAAGAAGAGTCATGAAGAATCGTGGAGAGTGGCTTGGTTGGTTCTGGTGGGTGGACGACGGAAAGAAGACGACAAGATGGAAAGAAGGAAATCGTCGTTGTCGTAGTCGTCTTGGAAAGACTAAAGGTGAGCTGTTACGATTTCAGTATTGGGACACATAGGGGGAAAGTGGAATTTTGTATTTAAGAGGAAAAATGCGTAGTGCAAGTGGAAATGGCGAGGATTTTCTTAATGGCAGTCGACGATTGATAAACGGCCATTCATTTCACAGACTGATTTAAATATTTACGTGGTCCATTTAAATGGAATTTATATGGAAAGGTAGAAAATGGAATGGAATAGAATACAATGAAATGAAATGAAACGAAACGGCTCTGAATGAAATGGCATGGAAGAGAAAAGCTCGCTCAGCCAGCCAAAGCAATGCAATCCAAATCCACAGCTCCAGGACGAGACGAAGAACAAGAAGAAGGAATAAGTAGAAGAAGAACGAAGAAGAAGAAACAAGAGGGAAAAGGAAAGCGATGAGACTGGAGAGAAACATTCTCGTGACCCAAATTGGGACGCACATACAAAGAAAAAGAAGTAAATCAGAAGACAAAGATTCCCCATCGGTTGTCTTTGTAAACGGAACCGAATGGAATACTTGAACAGCATATAGGTTCAGTGAAGTGCTCACAACATTCGACTCAACTCTGCAACTAAATGTACAGTCTTTGTATCCCGCATACCTTTCGGGATGCATCAACGTGCCTATTGAATATTTCCGCGACTTTACAATTTTCTTTCCACACTTTTGGCTCAACAACCAAATGACTGTTGAAACCTATGTGCCTTCGTTGAAACACAGGCCAGACGTGCCATGGCCATTCCTACAGAATAGATTTTTGCATTTGCATCACACTAAACGATTCCACTACGTTTTCTTTTCTCCCACCAATATTACTTTGTGTATAATGACACTTGATACATCGTCTCTCTAGAATTTAAGTCAAATAATTTCCCCTATACAAAATATTGTTGTTCCAACCTCGGAATGAATGCGCACTAACTGTGAGAAACAAAAAAATCAATTAATTTCATGATTGTCGCAAAGAATAAAAATTCTATCAGTGTTGTTGTAAATGAGTAGCATAGTTATTGCCTCTTCGTAGCTTTCATATAATAACCAAAGTATATATAGACTTGGAAAACCTCCGGCACTTTGCACCATGTTCTACTGGTACTGGTTGAGATTTAAGTTAAAATTACTGAGAGTCTCGACTATTGGTTATATGTATATTTAAAGAGCTTAGTGCAAGAGTGGATGTCGTAAGAGTATTATGTGCTGTGTACGACGGAGGTGGTGAGTAGAAGTAAGTCTAGGAGATGCATATGAAATGGGAAGCTTGCAGTGATTTCTGCTGACTTTTGGTTGTGCCACGAGGAAATATTTCTCTGTCAGCTTCCGTTATCGAAACTTTCCTATACATACAAACGATGTGATTATGGATGACGAGCCGGTTTCACACTGCCATTTCAACAAACCGATCTATTCAACCCTTCTACAGTCCTATATATTCATACTGATATATGTACACAAAACGTATTTAGACCTGAATTTCGGGGGAGATGTCCACATTTTTATCCACACTAATTTCAGACTGCAAAAACTCCGAATAAGTAAATAAAAATAAGTGCTCATCAATAAAGTACAACAAAATACTTAACCTTCCTGTAAAAATATCAATAATTAATTTCAGACTGCAAAATCTCTGAATAAGT
>JABASD010006182.1:0-10706 GCA_019776165.1 Pogonognathellus flavescens
TTCCAGTGGCTAACCGACATATGGTGGCCCCTGTGGCAAACCCATTCCACAGGGGCCCATATTGTAAATTGTGAATCAATAATTTGAGAGAAAACGGTTATAATGAACTATAAACAAATTAAATTCACGCGTAGCGCGAAATTTTTCACTGTATTTTGTTATTTTGGAGCTAAATGTTACAGTTTTGGCTTGTTTTTTTTTTGAAAACTGTGTTTTGTCAAGTCGGATTTGGGCCCCATAGTCGGGGGGCCCTGTGGCGGTTGCCATACCTCGCCATAGCGCCGGTTAGATACTGCCCATATCAGCCTTTCACAAAGTTTCAATAAAAGTCCACACACAAATAGTCATTTGAGGTTCATTCTTAATGTTTTTTAAGACCAAATTTCTGATGGCTTTGTGTTTGGATTTCCTGTGTTTTATCCTGTGTGTGCAGAAAAATCGCTTCATGTTGACTAAGTTGACTCTTGTTAACTACAATATATTACGCGCATAATTCCCATTATTCCCATATTACGCGCTTAATTCCCATTATGTGTGTAGTTTAGCAAATGTGAATCCTTGGCTTCTACTCTTTTCCATATAAAAAAACCCAACTTTAACTTCTGAAAGATATTGACAGGATTTGAGTGCAGACTTAGGGTAAACATTATCGAATAATTAATTCAGTGTTTCATTATTTGATGTGTTGATTTTTCGAAAAGTCACATTTTAAACGTTTTAAATTTGAATTACAAACTGCCGCCTTCGCAATGTGTATCTGGGATGAATGAGACAATGTGAGACAAGATAGATTAATTTATAACAGCAATTAGATGATGAATTGAAACAAAGTAATATATCAAATGATTTAAGGTGTGTTTAACTATCCGATAAAGTTTACTCAAAGTCTGTACTCATTTCCTGTCAACATTTTTAGGCCGATGAAGTTGGGTTGTTTTCCCATGTATAAAGAGTAGGAGTCTGCAGGGCCGGTCAGAATTTTTTGCTACCCAGGCAAGCTACCATACTTGATCTGTACTTTACAGTACAGATTTTAGCCTGGCCTTTTGACCGGCCCTGTCCTGGTCTAAACTGCCGCCTTATTCCCATATTACGCGCTTAATTCCCATTACGCGCATAATTCCCATTCCCATACAAAGCGAAAAATTCCCACCTGAGAAGTCCCGCCTTATAATTTCTCATATCCGCGTCTAGTGTGTACAATTGGAAAGACATTTATGCTAAAATAAAATAAATAACACTAAAAAGGCTATTACTGCGAAAACATGGACTGTTTCCTTAGTTTTTTGGGGGTTAAAAATTATATTTCTGGCTTGTTGTTTTGGAAATTTTCAAACAAATTTAGTGTAAGTTCCAAACAGAACAGTTTCCAAAGGATAGAAAATTAAAATTGCGAAAAGGAAAAATGTGTAATGTTATAATATTGTAGAATCTTTTTGTACAACATAATGCAACATTTTTATCAGCCGCTTGACGCCCCCAGACCCTGACGCCCTAGTGCACTCGCACCGTCTGCACCTGTGGTTTCTACGCTACTGGAAACAGCTGATTACGTTTTAGTTCGATCAATCGGATACGTCACATGCGACTTCACCATTACCTTTTTGGAGTACAGGTAATCCAAGGCACTGGCAATTTCTGAACACCATTTCAGAAGTGATTTGATTGTATAATTAGATGTTGCCGAAACCTCTGATTTCAACTCCCTGCACAAAATCAATGTACAAATATACACTTCAACACTAGTATGCAACTTAATTATTTTTCGTGTTTATAAATTGTGTTTAAGTTATTAAATCCAAACTGTCTCAATTAAATATTACGGCAGTGTATTGGAATCCTCAAAATAAGACGCTAAGGACATTGCTGGAATCTTCCTTTGTTGGAACGCAAATGACGTTCCAAAGATCCGAGTGCGCAAAACTCTATCGCCACGTATATAACCCCTGACAAACATCCATGAAAAATATTATTGCCGTGAGTAATATAGGTACAAAATTGTGATGAAATAAATTTTACACATTTTTCATTATTCCTTACCTTTTTTAATTTCTTGTGTGTATGCACCGTACAATTCCACGACGTTTTCATGTTTTCCGATGTACATCAATAGTTTCAGTTCCGACACCAATGACTTTAAATGAATCATATTTCCGGAGGACTTCAGACTTTTGAATGCAGCGTCGATATTTAATTTGGCAATTGTCCCCTTGTAAACAATTCCAAACTCTCCGCATCCTAAAATTTTACTTTGATCTGAAATGTTTAAGTAAAATATTGAGAATCTTCATTCCTTAATATTAATAAAAAATGTGAATTTTCCCTTACTAAAATCAGGCCCCATTCAAAAGTTATAACAATTTCCAATTTTACTTTATTTTATCCTTTGATTATATTTTATTTGACCCCCTACGCAGCTATCAGTAGGGGGCCCCATCTTTTAGGTAACCAATTGCAAACGTGTAATATATTAAGCAGCGCGAATTTATCTCCATTTCTTCCAAGGGCGTACCCAGGACTTCGATTTGGTAGGGGCACACAATAGATTTAGTGCAAAAAAGTCTCATATTCGCGCGTAGCGCGAAAAATTATAGCGATTTTAGACCAAAAATGAGCCAAAAATACACTAAATTCGCGCGTAGAGCGAACATTTTGGCGAATTTTTGCTATTTTTAGACATTTTTTTTGCCTTTTTTCCGGAATTTGGGGGGGGCACGTGCCCCCAGTGCCCCCCCTCTCGGTACGTCCTTGATTTCTTCTTCCATTTTAAAGCAGAAAATAATTTTTATGAGAAATCAATTTTTTGGAGGGTTCTGTGGGGACATTTATTAGCACTGTTAGCTTAGCCAAATTTCTGTCGGGAAATTGTCCATTGTACCCACCATTTCGACAACTATATGACTTACGAAATAGGCGAAATTTCTTCACCTGAATTAGTAGTAGGCTGCTACTACTATTAGTAGCGCAATTTTTGACTTTTTTGCCTTATTGCAAGAAACCACTATTCTAGGTTTCATGCTTTCACATTTTCGGTAATCCATTAAAAATAAAATATCGAACCACGACACTAGAGAGGGTCAAGACAGCTAATAATAAATTATGAACGAACTAATTAAGAGTAGCGCCCAGCGCGAATATTTTGGTGATTTTTCACCTTTTTGGAAGCATTTTTGGCATTTTCATGTGATGTCTAGTATGTATACAAGTTCGAAAATTGTATTGTAGGCCCGGGACTCAGGGCGCCACTCGCTACGTCACAGTATGCACATAGATAAATAACAATTTATTGCATATCTGTTCTAAATATTCACGTGCTACATATTATTACCTATTGTAAAAATTGAAAGAACAGTTTAAACTATACAAGTTCTTAATTTCAAACAAATATGTGTACATTCGATTAACAGTTATATGACTATTATTTAATATGCCTATTTTTAGAAAATAAAATGAAGTTCAAGTTAATGTTGGACTTAGCACCAAATACCACAGCGCGTCTGGAGCCAACTTCGGGGGCCCCTAGACGCTGGGGCCCCTATTCACTGCGTACCCTGCGTACCCTCAAGTTACGCCACTGCATGGTAATCATTTATCCAATTACTATGCTTTTGTCTTTGCAAAACTGGTTCACTTCAATCATTTTATTAACTTAAATAAAATGGATTATGAGCTGACATACTAAATCGAAAGTATGGTTGTAATATATGAATTAATATGTGGAGGTAAAATTTTAGCTCTGAATATTAGTTCTCAATAAATATCATTAAATTTCAACGTTCAAAATTTGCGAGTATATATAAAGTTTAATGCAATGCAGTTATTGCAAAATAAGTAAAAAGGATATTTTTATTAACGTAGTAAACATAATTTTAATGTGTCGTAACAATTACCTAAACAGAATGAATGTCTCTCCAAATCCCAATGATTGTCGTATGGCATCTCCAATATGTTATTTGTAGTGTCATCAGTTTTACCTCGCAATAACTGCAAAATTTCTTCCATCTCCAATGATTGTTTCATCTATATTAGAATTTTTTATTTCAATTATAAAATTTTAGTACGTCGACAATGTAAAAAACAAATGTGGTTGGTTCGTGTTATGTATTAGATTACAGAGAATAGAATTAATATTGATTGAAAACTATCATCAAGCAGTAACACATGGTCTCACCGCAGTCTTACCGTTGATTTTGTAAACTGCAAATTTATTTTGGGTGTTCCTAAAATCAAACTTTAAAAAGTAAGAGCGGTACAATAATTTTTCAGTTTTTCAATAACGATAAGCGGAATCTGCGATTTAATACGTGCAAGGGTTTTTGCATTCAACACAAAATACATAAAGCATATTATAGAAAATTGTAATATTATGTATTTATCGATTTTGATTCAATTGTGAGTTTTTATACGAAAAGAAACGATTTTCCAGATAGTCAATTGTTCAAAAATCGGCCATTCATTTTCAATAACTATTACGATCTGTAACAGATCATACCCAACAACGAACTCCGACTTTCTTTTGGCCTCATTGTTTTGCTGATTACTCAAAATTTCATTTCACTAGCCTACAAATTACCCAAGTTATCGTGTTGACAGACAAATCAGTATGCAAGGGAATAAAGAGTTATATAAGCTGGGCACTACAATATAAAAAATACGGCTCATATCATTGTACTACTTATATGAATATGTACTAGAATCGTTGAAAATTCGTGCTTATTGATCCAATGATCGCATAACGTTCACCCGAAGCGGCGAGACCTAAAATAACGTTTAAAAAATTTGAAACATTTATTTACCTTCAGTTTGCGAATATACCAGTAGAATGTAACTGCGGTCGCAAGAATGAGCGTTATGACGGTGATTAAAATCATAGCAAGTTGATTACCGGACAAAAGCGAACCTTTAAATAATTTATTACCTGATTACTTAAATTACTTTATTACATGTAGAACCATTTAAAAGAGCTACGACTAAAAAACTACCGTTTGTGCGAACTGAAATCGTTGTAGATTTATTTCCAACTGAATTCGACGCTGTACACAAATAATCGCCTTTATAACTTTCATCATAAGTGGGAAAACGCACGACTGTGTATAGAGATACATCGATGATAAAGTCGCGCGACAAATTCTAAAAAAATAAAGATATTGTGTGTTTGTACAATTAATGTATGTTACAAAATCACAAATGTTTATATGATGGTTACCTGTCCGGACAACGCTTTCCAATGTATTTCCGGTTTTGGTAATCCAGTGGCTTGACATTTGATTTCTTTGTTTAATTCTCCGATATCAAATGAAAATTTAGTCGGTGTTTGCACAATCGAAGGTGGTATCGCATCTATTTCAGTATTGAAAAAAATGAGGGCACATAAAGAATATTTCCATATGATAATAAAATAATTTATGTGTACCAAAGATAGCGATTTTTGCAGACTCAAAATCCCATTCCCTATAATTCTTTAGTTTTAAAACGCTGAGGCGAGGTGCGGCACAAATTATTCTTTCGATATTTTTGTCATTAACTATAATTAAGACAGAACTGGAAGGATTTCCATTGTTCGATGATGCATCAACACTATTTGAAAGATACTCTGAAAAATAATGAAAAATAGTAGTAACTAATTATTGCATTGACCGTGTAATATGTAGAAATGTTTTTATGACATCAACCTGATGGAATAAGTTGTTGGGTGCCATTTTTATGCTCGAATAACCATCGAATGCCTTCTTCAAAATAGAATGAATGCGCTTCACAGTAAAATGTAAATTTAACCGGATCATTGTTAATCATGGTTTGCTCATTTGGCCCTAAATTTTGTAGACGTATAATTGCCTCTTTCGGGAGTTCAGCATTAATTCCGAAGTCTGCGAAATTATCACAATGAAATTGATTACTTCGAAAGAGTATGTTTAACGTTTTCGAACCTAGTTTATCATGAAATCCATCCTATTCCGCAATTTATTCATAGGTTGTAATTTACAAAAGGCAATTATACAACTTGTAAATAATTCCTTCCTTTCATCTCAATCTCAAATACAGAAATACGGTCGCTATTAATGACTTAATAACTATTTTGGTAATGTAACCTTGAGCGTACAATTTTGTTTGTTCAATCCGACGTAGTACATATTCCAGAAATCGTAAGTAGCAATTGTATCATCAATGGCAACTCTACGGTTGTAGTATTTGCGGTAAAATATTCCTTTTTGTGAAAGCTTAATTCTAGAACATAGTTCAGATTGGTCACGGCAGAGAGATTTAACATTACAGGTCGACTGTATTTGCTAGGAATATTTTTTTTAATTTGTTAGACTTGCATGAGCTGAAAATAATGTTTAGATAGAGTTAATAAGATTAAACTCACAACAACATTTTCCTTCAATTTACAAATGAGTGGATTGTTGCATGACCACTCTTGCATACTGTCGTCATATATTGTTGATAGGCACGCCAATTCATGCTTGTCAGGTAAATATTGACACCCGTATTCTAACCCTATAATCAATAATCAGTGTTCAATAATCATTTTAATGTATGATTCATAACAGTAAATTCTGTGTCCATTAGATTTGATACTAGCTCTTATCTGACTTTAGCGTGCATTCGTTTTTGGTATACTGACAATGTAAGACATCTGACCCCGCAGACTTTAAATACTAATACGAGAAGAGGAGTCGGATGTCTTACATTGACAGTATACCGCAGGCGGCTGTACTCAATAGTCAAATACGCTCTAGTTCTAAATATAAATTTGATGAGCACTTCAATACTTCAATTAGAATCTTATTTTGCTACCTGTGACTTTTTTTATCTCCCAAGCTTCCAATACAGTGCCCATTTTTTCGTTCACACAAAAATATGTCACAGATTTACCAACTTGAAGATTGGAGGTAGTACACACAGCAGTGTTCACAGTTTGGTTTTTCAAAAGATCCATCATACTGTTCATTTTTGGTTTACAATCTGTACTAGAACTAAAAACAAAATAATCAACATAATGCAACCTTTTCCTATGTTTTTGTACTCCGTGCTAGGCATTCTAAAACTACGCAGTTTTAGAAAAGTTTCACTATCTTTACGGATATGTAGATAATAAATTGCACTATCATATATGTATGTAACGACGTAGTCATAATTGTCATTTTCATGGAACTTGTAATAAAATTATAATTTTTAATCTTTAATCTCGTGATGTTTTTGAGCTTTATAAATTAAAAAATCAATTGACTTCAACCTCTTATACTGTACCTCTTGAAAAAATTTCAACTCCGTTAAATTTAT
This sequence comes from Pogonognathellus flavescens, assembly GCA_019776165.1. Lineage (NCBI taxonomy): Eukaryota > Metazoa > Arthropoda > Collembola > Entomobryomorpha > Tomoceridae > Pogonognathellus > Pogonognathellus flavescens. Next base: position 7,285 of record JABASD010006182.1, read on the forward strand.
TATGCCTTAACTCGAAAATACCAATTTCATTTCATTTCAGAATTACATCAATTTAAAAAGGTGTATTAACTGCCCTCGTTCGTTAATATTAAAACAGTAAAAGCGAAGGTTTTATGGAATAAAACTATGACATTTCCATTATTATATTTCCCCTCTTTATGCTGGCTCAGATATGGCCATTGTAGTTAAAGTGAACGACTTACTTGTCATATAGGTGGTTGTGCGATATTTTGAAAGTTGGTATTTCACCCTTTAATTGACATTTTAGTTCGAATTTCAAACCATCTGTTTCAATACCAAAAGTATTCCTTTTGAAATAGTTCAAAGATCTATCTTCTGGGATGCGTGAGTATATTTGATTTTTGGAAGTGAGATTGTTGATATATTCGGGAACACTAATTTTGGTGTTCATGAAAGCAATTTTTAACGTTGAGTCATTGGAATCGTTAAAAATTAACCGGTACGATGATAAGTAGTCTGTAAATGATTATTGCCAAAATGATTTATAATTTAATAAGTTAATAATAATAAGTTAAAATTGAAATTATTTCCATAATTTGAAAAGACAAAATATATAAAACCATAGAATCGCTTATAACTATAACTGTATATGTTTATATCCGCTTACTTGCTTGTTGGGGTACGATAGTGAAGTTAAAATAAGAAAATCTACCGTTTTCACTTTGGTTGTAACAGCTGTAACTTCCCAACAAATCGCTTTTGTTTTCGATTGCATACAGAAGTATTCCAAAAAATGTGCTATTGTATTGCAACGCATCAATTTCGTTATCTCCATACTTCCACATTTTCATTTCTGAAGGCGAGACGCAAGGGATGATCACCGCGTCACCATTTTCTGTCCATCTCAAATTATTTATTTCCAATTGTCGTGTATCTTCCATCCAAAATACGTAATCATTAAACCCATCTGCGTACAAGTTTATTTTATCTCACGTCTTACATTTTAAATATAACTTAAAAAATATATTTAAATGGACAATTACAAAAAAAAGTAAAAAAAATGTAACATGTTTTTCTTACACAAATCCGAATACCAAAGAATGTTGATAGTTTCGGACGGATCTTGTAAAATGGAAAATGTGTACCAAGCAGCAGTAGAAGAAAGTGTTATTTTATCCATTGGAGGAAATACATGAAGCTGATTTGTGTAAGTTGAAAAATCATTAATATCGAGAATTTCCCGTCGCCAAGTCATATTAAAAAAATTGTCCGAAACCATTCCGTCCCGAAATGTAACGTTTACTGTGATTGCATAATTGGAACTGCAAATGAACCTGCTGCTGATGCCTTTATTAGGATCTTTAGAAACAACGACAGCCAAAGATCGGTTATCAATAATGGTACATTTGATATATTCTGCCCATTCACTCTTAATAATAAATGAACAGTTGAATCGTAAAGGAATCTGTTTCAAAGTTTTGTACTGTGTGGAGCATACTGTTACATGTGTGTTGTTCTGTGTTTCACCTTGTGATTTACTAAACTGCACAAAGAGCAAGCAAACAAAAATGGATAAATCGAGCACTGTGATTTTTAAATTATAAAATGTCATTTTCATGTATAATCTTGCAACAGTGATACTCAATCCAAAACTAATGAAATTATGAAGTTTCCTACATTTAAAACTAACTATTTCTTGTTAAATGGCACACTAGTTCAGAGATGTGTACTATGCACATGTACTTCATTAGATGGTTCGATATTTGTTTACCTAGTTTAACTGAAATATACTTCCAATGAATTTTATAATAAATGATATAATTATATTAACTGTTTGCTTAAAGGGATAGCTAGTCTTAAAACTAAGGTAATGGCAGTGCATTCAGAACTCAGCTACTGCTTCCAAAACATAATGAATTATGTCGAATATTATCCAGTGCGAGAAAAAGAAAAATAGCCTAACCGCATCCTCTTACGATCTTGTTTACTTGTGCCATATACCATTACCTACTAATTTTTTTAAATACACGGCATAAAATTATTTATGGAGTACTAAATCAGTTCACAAGTGAGAAGAATATCAATAGCAAGTACTTTAGCACATTTATAAATACTTTCAACAAGAATTGTTCTCTGCTATTTAAAAATTGCTGGATACAATTTTCTGCAGTATCATTGGATGTGATAGCAAACGATGATTTGACTTATTTGACCATTTTAAACAAAAGTGAATAATTGTCAAGTATCGCAATACGAAATTCGACATGAACGAAAGCGTATTATGTGACTGTTATTATTCATTTGCAGTAGAAATATTTATTGTATAAAATATCTAAGTAGCAAATACAAATTTATTTACACATTTTACATTTGTTGTTCATTTGCAGTTGTAATATTTTAGCCTTTCGCTTTTGTAGCCTGTTTTCCTACAAAAACAAATTTTCCAAAATTATGTCAATAATCAATGTGTATAGTTTTATACCTTTTTCGCTTTTTTCTTTTGTATGTAATTTTCCTGGTTCCTGATTTATAAAGAAGGTACTCCTTCTATTTGTAGGTTAGAAGTGGCGGATAGGCCAACAAACACAAACCTTGTTTCATCATTTGCTTGTGATGAATTTTTATTATTAAATATGAAATATTTTGTCCAAGACTTATTGAATAAAACCATACTTAAGTTTTACAATGTTTCAAATATTTGACCGTTTATTAAGTAGCGCTAGTTATTTTTATAACATGGGTCCCTACGTTTGTCCGCCTGCTCTATGTCTGTCCGTGACCACTATAACTCCCCAACGGACAAACACAAATCTCACAAATGGTTCAAACTTCTCATATGTGATCACTGGGTCACAACAAAGATACCATTGAAAAATGGAGTCAATAGGTCAACTTCTTCATGACTTTTGACCTTTTAGAATTAGAATAACTACTGTGGTAATATTGTCAACAATACATCGCATTTTAAATACTGCCAAGTGAATTCTTTTTATATTTGAAAGTGAAGACTGCCAAATTTGAAGAAGACCGCTAATGTTTAAACATTTTGAAAAATGATAATTTTTTTTAATATCAAATACAGTCCAAGTAGTTATTTGACTACAAGTTTGACTTCACGGCAGTAGTGTTGGTAGTAATTAGTAATGCGGGATATATATAGTCTTAGCTGTTACAGATAATTTTTGCATTATTAAGTAGGGTCGGTTGCTTTATACGAACGATTCAGGCATACGTCATAATTTTGAATGCAGTATTTTAAAAGAATCTGCTTTTTTTCACTATATTATTATACGCGTTCTTACCTTTTTTGCAGAATGTTTTCAAACTCAGGCGAAACTTTTTTACCCTGTTTGCAACTGCTTATTCATTAGTGAAAGTCAAGGGTGTATATGGGGGGGGGTCACACGGTGGCCGGGCACTCCCCCAAACGGCTCAAAAAATAGGGTATTTGCTGCCGAAGG